>VXBL01009715.1:0-23611 GCA_013400195.1 Aramus guarauna
ACGACGAGAAACCCGGTGCGGAATTCTCCACCGGAGCCGGAGCCACCGCGCTTCTCCCCCCGCTCCCCGCGGGCTCGGCCGCCCGCCCCCTCCTCGGCCCTTCGGCCTCCTCCATCTCCCCCCGTCCCGCTAACGGTGCAGCCTCGCCTCCCGTTTGCTTTGCTTTGCTTTCCCCTGCAGAGGCAGCAGCTCTCTGTGAAGCCCCCACAGTGCACGTCACAGTGCACGTCGGGGTGCACGTCGGGGCGCACGTCGGGGTTCACATTGGGGTGCACATCGGGGTGCACGTCGGGGTGCAGCCCCAGGAGACGGGCTGCCTGCATCACGCAAGCAGACGCTGGGGGACCACACGTGCAAGCCAGCATGGGGGAACGTGGGCCCGCGGCGCTTCGAGCCATGGGGGGGGCTCCTGGGACCCCCCGTACCCGCAGAAACAGCAAAACCTGACGGCAAGCAGTAACCCTGGAAACACCCGTGCTGAAACCGGTACTTATTTTTCCTGTAAAGTGCTCGCTCTGGCAGTTCCTTCTGCCGAGTACATCCAAGGCGACGTCTATTTAGCGGAGGAAGGTGACCGGTGCTCCCGGTGTCACACGCTCGCCGTGGCCCCAGCGGGACGGCAAAGCAGCCCCAGGCACCCGGACATCCCCCCCTCCGCCAGGCCCTTCCTCGCCGCGCCGTCCCTCCTCGCCGCCCGGCATGGCGGCAGGCTGCCGGAGCTGCCCAGGCTTCCCGCGGGCCGCCGGAGGACGGAGGGACGCGCGATAACTCTCCAAACGGCTGCGCTTCGGCCTCAGCGCTCGCTCTTGGGTTTGCAGATAGTTCTTCATTTTTCCTGGCTGGGGAAGGTTAATTGTTCTTCCCCCCCCCCGGCAGGTTCACGCTAACCCCATAGCTGCAGCGGCGCGGGCCTGGGTTTGGTGCTGCTGGGTGCTGAGCCCCCGCCGTCTGCTGAGCACTCACCCCCCCCCCGGTGATCCCTGCTCTGCGCCCAACTGAGCTGAGAAAGGGAAATGCCAAAACCGGGGCGATCCCCGCGGCGGGGCTAAGCCAGACCCTCTGCCCGAGGGGCGCGGGGAGAGGACGGGAAAGCAGCGGCTTTGCACTGAAAATTCATTTCGTGGCTCAAAATAGAACACATTAGATGAGCTACTTCCCTCCCTCAGTGGTACTTATGGACAAATTCTGATTTTTATTTAATGGTTTCCCCGAAAAGGTTGTAATTTTCTTCACATTCCCATCTAGCTCTAACTCCAGCGCTGTTGTGGTGAACTCAAACGACCGAGAATGCCTCTCGTTAATTGATATTCCTCACGCTAGGACTGTACTGAAATAGCAGATGTTTTATTTTAGCTTATTAAAACTCACCTGGTTGGGAAAAAAAAAAAAGAGAGAACTATTAGGGGTGAAAGGAAACGTTCTGGTTCATATTGATTTAAAATCTACTTAAATTGATATTTGCACATCCCAATTATAAACCGTGATCTTTTCCTATCACTTATTTTTCTTTTTCTGAGTTTTTTGGTTGGGTTTTTTTTTTTTTTTCCTTAATGATCTTAGAAAAAGCCTCAGCGGGAGAAGCCACCGTCTCCTCTCCCGGCCAGCCCGTGCGGCCGCGAGGTGCCTTTGTCACCGTGGGGCTGGGGACGTCGCATCCCTCCTCTGCGGGCGCAGGGAGGAAGGCCCCTCGCCTTCTCCCCAGGGTGTTGCTGAGGATGAGGATGAAGATGAGGATGAGGGCTCTGAGGACGTTCGGCGAAGGCCAGCGGCCCTCCGCAGCCCCGTGCACATCATCGGGGTGCCTGCAAAGGGCAGCACCCCGTGAGGAGGTGGCGTGGAGCGCAGCGGGGCGAGCAGGGCGCGGGAGGCATGGGGGCCCTGCGGGGTGATGCGATCCCTCCCTTACGACGTCACGGGTCCCAGGAGCGGTTTTGGCCAAGACGTGCCCTGTGCGGCAGTGCCAGCGTGCCCGGGCGTGCGGCGGGCTTGCAGCCACGGCACCCTGCGAGGTCCCACGGCCCGGGGAGAGGAAACGGGAGATGTCCTCATCCTCCCTGTCTGGGGAGAAACCTCGGGCTCGGCTTCTGGGCAGGGGGTGTTGTGACACCGGCCCGTCCCCACCGCGATGCCGCCCTTCGGGGAAACCGTCTGAGCTGCCCTTCCCCTTCCCAAACGGCCTCTGCGGGGGAAGAGCCGCTGCACCCCGTCCTCCCACGGTGGATGCCCCCACATCGGCCACCCCCCGCTGGCCCCAGCGCTCCCGGTCCCAGCCCCCGGCCCCTCGGCGGGTGCCCACAGCCCCTCCGCAGCACCCAGGGCTGTCCTGGGCCACGGTACGGCTGTAAGAAACGGGGACAAGAAACCCGCAGGATAAGGTTTGCTGCAGCTGGCGGGGTCCGAGCACCCACGTGGCCACGGCCGCCCCCTCACCCCCCCCCTCCCGGCAGGGAAACGGGTCCAAACCCCCAATGATAGGAAATGCTTTTTTTTTTTTCCTCCCGTATTTTTCGTCTCCCCTTCCTACGCTGTGTGACCTGCGCGTCCTGGAAGAGGCTGGAAGAGGCTTCGTCAGGCCACGCGGGCTTTGCTGGGGGGGTGCAGGGGAGGCGGCGGGGGGAAGAGGAGAAAGCCGTGTGCACGCGCGCACACATACACGTGCACGCAGATGCGCGCACAGATGTGCGCGCGCACACGCGTGTGCACACAGATGCGCACGCACGCGCACGCCCGCTGCCCGCTGTTCGTTCCCAGCCGAACCGGCCCAAGACAGAAGCAGCGCGCCCTGTGCGTGGCTGCGTGACGGCAGCCGCCCCGAGAGGTGGCTTTATCGTTGACAAGCCGGTCCCGGCCCCAGTCAATAGCGGGTGTTTACATTTCAGGTGACACTATCTGCCCTCCGTGCAGGGCAGGACCCTGCCTGCCAAATTTCCTTTAGCTTTCAAGTTTATCTAAACAAGGATTTCAGAGCTGGGAAGGCAGTGAAACGCATACTAATGACCGACCAGGGAGAGCCGGGAGAGCTATCAGCAAGTTTATTTTGCTTTCTGGGGAAGCTCGGGTTTATCTGCCTTTGGCAGCAAGGTTTTACAGCCCCCCTCCCCCGGCAAGAGAGGGTTCAATCCTGCAACCGCTTCTGGCAGGGGTATTCCCCGCAGGGCCGGGGACAGCAAAAGCCTCTTTTAGTTCTGGGCGTTGCTGCCAGCGATGCTCGGAGCACCCAAAGCCAGCCCGAGCACAGCAGCCCCTGCCCTGGCTTTGAGCTTTCCCAGTTTCTCCTTTTTCCACTTCAGCGCAAATCTCGGGGCTCCGCAGGGAAAAACGCGCAGGCACGAACCTGCAGAGCAGCAGAGGACTGCGGGTCCCTCCCGCAGGAAGGGGCCTGGGTTCCCGGTACACGGCTCAGACCCTCGACCCTGGTCTGCCGACGCGGCACTGCTCCTCCAACACCTCAGCAGAACTCCTGAGCCGCGACTTTTCTCTCTGCTCCACAGCAATTAAAGAAAAACGAACGCACCGTGCCGGGGTCCTTCGGGCCGGCGGCGGAAGCGGGCAGCGGTGGGAACCGCCGGTGCCCTCCACGGCCACGTGCACCCTCTCCGTGCGCGGCGGTTGCCGGTGTTGCCACAACAGGCCCCGGTTACCCCGTCCTTTCACAAGCAAAACTCCCATTTGACCTCACCCTCAGCTGCGGGATTTGCTTGAGCAATCCCAGCCCAGCCCAGCGCCTCTGGGCTGCAGCAGCCGAGCGGGGGGTGCCCAGGCCGGGGGCCGGGAGGCACCAAACTTGCTCGGGACCTGCCGAAAACTCCTCCTGGCACCGAACAAGGGCCTGAGCTTCATAAGCGAGATTTTTCTCCCTGGTCTCCCTGTGTTTGGGACGGGAGGTGTGAGGAGGTGGGTAAGGGGTACGGCCAGGGGCAGCAGCAGCATTGGTTTTTCACGAGAACGTGCTGCGAACCTGCCTCGAGGCGCGCTTCCCACGCAAGAACTCAGAACCGCTGAGCAACCGCCTGAGCCAGGGGACCCACGTCCGGGGCCCCGCGGCAGGGAGCATTTCTGCAGACCACTGAAGGGTGCCGGCGGGAGGGGGGGTCTCAGCACCCTCCTGGCAGCAGAGGCCGCTCAGAACAGCCCGACCCAGGCTGGGAGCCGGCGTCCCGCCTGGTAGGAAAACCTCGGCCCATCCGCTCATTTGCAAAGCTCTGGCCAAGAGGTCGGGACCGACGCAAGGAGCTGGCGGGGGATCGGCCCAGGACCCGCTAACAGGGCTCAGCTCAGGCCAAACCCAGCAGCTCCGGCACTGCCGGCTCCATCAAACAGCTCGCCGGTGTTCAAACCCGGTCAGGGAAAACAGGGTATCGGAGAGCTCTTTGCAGGCAGGGAAGCGGCGTTCCCTGCCCCTGCCTGCCTCCCTGATCCCTGCCCGCATCCAGCCCCCGCGCTGCCCCAGTGTTGTCCCAGGGACCCTCTGGATGAGTGCAACCGTGAGCCGCAGCTCTGCTTCTGCAGAGGATGGGTGCAGAGCCTTGCGGTTCAACCAGCACCGGCTGCTCCGGGGCTTCGACGCTGCGTCGGTTCCCGAGCTGGCAACACCGTGCTCTCATTTAAAGCCAGGCTGCACCCCGGACGGAGGAGGGAGAGGAAGGCCTGGCTGCTCACGGCAGGGAGACGGGGGTCAGCTCTGCCCACGGAGCCTCCCCGGGCACCGGAGCAGGCACCAGCCCCTCGCCGGCCTCACCGGTCCCCGTGGCCGGAGCAAGGTCGCTCGCGGGTGCTCGTGGGTGCTCGTGGGTGCCCGTGGGTGCTGGGATCCCCATGCACTCACCTGCCCTCCCCTCCTGGGGCGAGCAGCTCAGCCCAGGCTTTTGCTGTATACTGTCTAATTATAGATATTATATTGCAAATGGCTTTTGGGCCTGCTAATGGTATTACTGGTGTTATTCTTCTACTTGTTAATTATAACCAATTTGTTTGGGATGCCTTCCCAGTTTTCGTCTGTAATTGCTCTCCCCATTCCCCGATGACTGTGACTCAGCAGAAACTCTGCAGTTTCGCTCAGGGATGATATTACTCTTTTTCTCTCCTGCCAAGCGCGGCTGCAGACGGCTGCCTGCGCAGCTCGGCTACCGCTCCCGCCTCGCCGGTGGCCACGCTCCAGCCTGGAGTAAAGCGGCTCGGGGACCGGGAGGGATGCGGGATGGTGGTGGTACGGGGCTGGCACCCATGCTGGGCTGGAAGCGGGGTGACAGCAGCCTTGCTGCGAGGCTCCGTGTCCCCAGATGCGGCATCACCTGCGAGAGGTGCTGGGCTCGGGCCTGGGGATGCTCAGGAGCAACTCGGTGAATCAGGGCTGCGGCCCATAGACCGTCAGAGGGTTCTGCCTGCGAAACCCCAGCAAGGCTCGGTATGAGTAAAGGCTTAGCCAAGGAAAGAGGAAAATATTAAACGGATTGTTTTCTTTTTATTATTGCTAAATTCTAAAGAAATTTGCTCTTCTCTCCCCAGCATTAACTGCAGATAAGTTATTTGGAAAGCGAGTATTTCACCAGAACAGCCATTCAAGTAGCCTAATACACACATTAGAGTCTATTTGCACTTAAAAGAAGTGGGAGGTATTAAATCAGCCTCTGGCCAGATAGTCATTGTATAAACAAGAGCTGTTAACTCCTACTTGATAGCAGCGATAGCAAGGGAAAGGAAAACAGCCCTGCAGTGTCATGACCAACCTGACACAACACGTTGTAGGTCTGGAGGAAAAAAAAAAAGAAAAGAAAAGAAAAGAAAAAAAAAACCCCAAACCAACAAACCCCTGCGAGTTCATGACTCTGCGGAGGGGCGGCTGCCAGCGCGGGGCTCTGCGGGCAGCGATGCTCCCCCCTGCCTGCAGCCCTGCCTGCAGCCCNCTGCTGGGGGGGTGGGGGGTGGGGGGGTTCGCGGGCAGCCGCCCCCCCGCCCGGCGGTGGGTCCCCGTGTCCTGCGCAGCCGGGGTCCCCTCCAGCAGAGCGGGACCGGCTGCAGCGTCGGGCTCCGCGCAGAGCCGGGGAGATGGAGCAGAGCCGGGTATTAATGAAATTTATGAGTCAGAGCGAGCAAAAGAAACTGTTTTCAGCTGACTTCACTCACCACTTCCCCTCCGCGCCTTGGCCTCTCCCGGCAGCCCACTTATCTTCCCCTGGAGCGGTGCCCACCCTCCCCTGCCCGCTACCCCTCCGTCGCTGACAGGCCGGAGCCTTCAGCACCAGGATTGCTGCTGAGTTTGCTCACTCACTCACTCGAGCACTCTCAAGTTGTTCTCTGTGGCTAATCAAATGTCAAAACAAGCTGCCCCTGTGATTCTGAGAGCTTTTAAACAGGAAGACATCCACCACTGATACACGAGAGCCGCGCGCGTTTGTCTGGGGCTCAGCCCAGAACGCGTTTCAGAGATAGCGTAGGACTGGTTTCAGTCCCAGCAAGTATCTGCTGGGCAGGAGCTGCTTTGTGGTCTCTTTGGAGGAGTAATGACTGTACAGCCCGGGGCAGCGGTCCCACCGCTCGCCCAAAGCCAGCGCTGCTGTCGTCCGCGGGGACGGGGCTGTTTCCCTCCTGCTGATGGGCAGGAGATGGGTGTCCGCACGGGCGGGCAGCACCCCTCTGTCCCAGCGCCCCGCTCCTTGGCTAATTAAACCGTGGTTTATAGCCCAGCTCTAGATCAGGTGCTTCGGGACTCAAACGGTGAGCTTTCAGCGTTGAGAAGCGATAACTTCCGAGCCTTCCAGAAGCCCAGGAGTCCCCAGGAAAGGCGTCGGGGACCTTTCAGTTCCCACGCAGCCCGCAGCGAGGTGCAGCATCTGCAGAGCCCCCCGACCCACCACGGGCTGGACCGAGCCTGTGGCTGCAGAAGAGCAGGACCCCGTGTAAAGGATAATTTCGATTTCGGAGCCTCTTGGCCGGTCTCCCTGCAGCTCTGAAATCAAAACCGTCCTTTGCGCAGATACCTGCTCTTCCACGGCCAACACTAGCCAGGACCAGTCAGGAGACCCCCAAAAGGCCCTGCAGAGCCTGGGTACCCCCCTCGCCCACCCTGGAGCACCCCTGCCCAGGGGAAGGGGTCCGAGGGGCTGTCAGCAGGGCCCCCCCCCATCCCCAGCACGGCCCTGCTCAGCGGGGGATCCCGTCTCCCCGTACCACCCACGCGGGATGACAGGCGCAGCGTGGGGTTTGGGATGCCCCGGCGCGCTGGCGGGGCTCCAGCATTGTGCAGCCGGGCTGCCTTGTGCTCTCCAGCCCCGGGAAGGAGCCGGCTGGGAGCGGAGGTTTGACAAAGGGCTTGTTTTGCCCTGGCAAGGCGCAGCATTGGGCTCTCGGCAAAGGGGGCAACAATTGAGTGCTGCCTGCGAGGACACGTGAGAAATTTCATCAAAGCAAGAAGAAAAGGGAAGAGGTGGAAGATGAAGAGGCCCCCCCAGCACCCCCAGTAAAACATGGCATTGATCTGCAGAGGGCTTGTCCCAAAAGCTGCCTGGGCTGAGGGATGCTCCCTTCCCCAGGATCCCATCGGCTCCACTGCGGGCAGCCGGCAATCTCCCTCTCACAGGATTAGCCTTTATTTAGAGGCTGCCTGAGGTGACAGGGCAGCAGACCGCGCTGCCCAGCCCTCCTCTCCTCTGGCCGGCCGGAGCAGCACCGACCCCGGGGGCTGTGCCCCAGCCCCGGCCGAGGGCACCCGGCTCCAAGCGGCTCCGGGAGCAGCAGAGCTCCCACCCGGCCTTCAAAGCCGTCACGTATCCCAGCTGAACGCCGAGCACAAGCTGCTCACGGGAGCTGCCAGGTTTGCACAACACTTGTGCTGTGTTTTCTGCTTTCCTCCCAGCACATCTCCAACGTCTTTTAAAAAAAAAAAAAAACACAACCCCACAGCTTCCTGAAGGCTCCACAACAGAGAGGGATGCTTCTGTTGCTCAATCTGTTGCTGGTCTAGAAATGAAGCATCTCCCTCCTCGGAAGCATTTAATCAAACACGAAGAGCGCAGGCATGCACGTCAATCCGAGCGGCAAGCCCTGACGCTGCCGTCAGCCAGAAACCAGTGGTCCACGCAGGGTCGGCCAAGCCGCTCGCTGCCACGTGCCGTGGCCGGGGAGAACGAAGCTTCCCGGGGTCTGCGGGGGCAGGGGTGGGTCCTGGGGACGGGGACATCATGCCGGAGCCGCACGGCTGCAGGATGGAGGGCACCCAGCCTCGTGCTCGCAGTGGAGCTCAGCTAGAGCATCGGCCTCACCGCCTCCCGCCCTCAAACACCTCCCAAGCTTTAAGTTTCCTGCTTTGCTGCGGGTCTTGCTTAAATCTCCCCCACCAAGCACCAGTTTGGGGGGGCCAGGGCTGCGGCCGTGCCACCCTGCGGAGCCCGTCCTCGTGCCCGCTGCGGGGTTAGGAGGGGGCGATGCCGCTGCCGTGCTAGGAAGGGCGTTGGGAGCGGACAGGCACAGACTTTGTCCCAGCCTGAGACAAGGAGAATGCTGTGGGTTTGCTTTTAGACAAATGAATGGATTTTACTGTTTGACCAACACTCTCGAGAATGCCAGTCAGTGCGAATTTGGCAGGAGGTCTGACACTTGTCAGCTTTGGTTTATAACCGGAGAAAAGCAGCCAGCTCTCCGGAGGAGAATGACGTGCGCGCGTTGCTGCGCGGGGTTTGTTCTCGGAAGAATGTGTGGCAACAGAAAATCAAGCAAATACTTGGGACCGCTACATCACGGAGGACTTTGTCGGCTGGCCGGAAAGTTTTAGAAGGGCTTCACACTCTTTAGAGACAGCCAGGCCACTGCCGGGAGCTGGGGGAAAATCCAGCAGCGTGGGGTTTGTGAATAACAGAAGTGTTCCTGTGGCACGGCCAGCACCCCCTCGGAACGGCACTCGGGCAGTAAGCGGCCGTGTCGGCCCCGCACAGGCGAGCTGCCCGTCTGCGGAGGAGAAGTGGGAGCCGGCGGCATTTTCCTTGGGGATGGGGCTTTGCCACAGGCACCTGCCTGCCTGCCTGCCTGCCTGCCTGCCCGCNNNCTGCCTGCTGCCGGACCCGGGGGGGGGGGGCAGGTGCCGGCCGCAGGCAGCTCCAGCGCTCGGCGTGGGGCACAGCCCTGTCCCGCTCACCCCACTGCGGAGGCAGCCCCGGGGGCTCTTCAGTTCCCCAGGGAAAAGCCATGGAAATCACTGTGGGGCACAGCCCTGCACCAGCACCATCCTGCACCTGCACCCCAAAAAGACCTCGGCCTCCGTGCACGAGTCGAGGGGGGCAGGAGCCGGTTTCCCCTTCCCTTGCCCAAGCGGGGCGGCTCGGCCCAGACCTGGGGGGCAGTGGGGGGACAGCCGGTGTCCTCCCAGCCCGGCTCGGGGCTGAGCTCGGACGGGATTTCCAGCCTGGCTAGCATCAGTGCGGCGTTTTGAGCCGGCCAGCAGCAGGATGCCCTCCCGCAGCCAGGGACAGCGTCTCTTTTCATTTAAAGCCATCGTCTCAGCCACATTTCCTGTGCAAAAGCCAGAAGCTGGTGCAAAAGACACATGTGCAATTTATTTTGTTTTGTTTTTTAAAGGCTCTCTAGACTGCAGAAGGGAATGAGGGTTTGTCTGCCTCGAAGAGCTCACCAGAACAGCTTATTCTGCAACATCTATTCCAGGCAGCTTCTCTGTGTTGACAAAGCCTTCGGACAGGGAAGGTCAAACATCTGTTGGGATGGTTCCCTCTTCCTCAGCTCTCTCGCTTGCCCAGGGATACGGGGATGCTCGAGGGTCTCCAGCGTGGGAGACGGGCACTCCCTCCGGCACCCACCGCGCACCCGTATCGGAAGAAACCCAGAGCTGCCGTGTGCGGGGCCCCGAGGTGATGCTGCACCCGGAGCCGAGAGCCCAGCCTGTAAAACGGCCCTGACCAAACAGACCAGACCAACTCCGCATGAATCATTCCAGGCAATGGAGTCAATCAGCCGCCTCTGGAAAGGGGCAGCAATTGCCTTTCCCTGGGTTGCTCTGGAGCAGGGCTTTAGGAGACGGGACTTTGTACCGAGCAGTGGAGAGCGTGAGGACTTGCCGGGGTGGGAAGGGGACGTTGCAGGCATGGCTACAGGGCAGGTGCTTGCTTTTCCCCCGGCAAGAGGTTTTCTCCAAGGCACGGCAAAACTCTGCCTTCGACCTGTGGTAACGCAGCTCCTTCTGCTTCCTGCTGACAGCTCAGACGGATGCTGCCGTCCGGCTTTGCTGTGGTCTAGGTGGCCCTTGAGTACGGGTTTGGTAGGCTCCACCTAGTACCTAATGAGTGTTTGCCAGCTTCGCTGTGCAATTTGGCACGATGGGCAGCCTTTGCTCAGGAGCTGCCCCAGTCTGGGAAAGATAAGGGTGTTGCAGGCCAGCCGGGAGGCAGGATGACAGAGCTGTTTGCAGGCAGCTCCTCTGATCTGCCCAGCTTTGCTATTACTCCCGGAGCAACCATTAATAACCCCAGTCATTACGGGGTGCTTTTCCATTCAGAGACTTAACAGCTCTCTAAAGTCAAACGAGCGAGGCGGGAGGTTACGTGCTTCACCCCAGTTGTGCAACGAGTGTGCGGCTGAGCCAGGAACCAGCCCACACCTAATCACCGGGCCGCAGCTCGCCCGGTGCTCGCGCTCAGCCCCTGGCCCGGGGCCAGGCTGGGACTCCTCGGCGAGGTGTTTCCCTGCACAGAGACCTCGGCGGTCTCGCTGTCCCTTGGACATTTGGCTCTGGGTGTTGTGATCCACCTGGCTTCATGCAGCAGATCCACGGAGAAGGACCAAGCTCTGTCTGCCCGCTCCTGACCCAGACTCCTGGCTCACGCTGCTCCAGAGACTCCTTTGACCCTCCGTACTGCAGCAGCCCCAGACATCTGCTCAGGCTCCGACGGGAAAGGAGATCCGCGGTTGCTTCCCACCCTCTTCCCCATCACAACCTCATCCACCCGCAGCCCCCACCGCGGTGTGGTGGACCCCCAAGCCAAAGCCCGTGGGCCGTCGCGCTTCCTTGTCCCGCTCCCAGCTGCACACCTCAGCCCCCCCTCGCCCGGAGAGCCCAGGCAGACGCGGTCCTGGACGTTCCCACGACGGCTGCATTACAAACACGCCTCCGAAGCGATGCTGTGACGAGGAACGTCTACCTGGCACCTACCAGCTGGAGATGGGATTCTTTGGTACTGGGCAAACTTCTGGGTTTGCCTGTGTGAGCCCCCCAGTCGCCTGGGACGAAGGAGGAAGGGGGCACTCACGGGCTCTGGGGCGTTTCATGATTTCCGAGCGCGGGGCGAGCCCCCCCGTGCCAGGCGAGGTTGCAGCCCTGCGTCCCGGCCCTCGCTGGGAAGGGGCTGCCCAGCAGCCCGGGGGTGGCCGGCGGTGCTGTGTCCTCCAGCAAGGGGGTCCCGGTCGTCCCCCGGCTCCCAGCCGGTGCCAGAGGTGGCTGCTCCGAGGGCTGGTCGGTCGCAGCAACCTCCTGCTATAAGGGATCCTGGCTCCTTAAAATAGCTCTATATCATTAGTTACATCTAATTGAAGGTGTTTTGAATGCAACCTCCACAACACACAAACCAAATGGGAAATGACATACCATCAAATTAATGCCCCCAAACCATGATAAATGACTGGTTAGATGATTAATGTTTCTATTTCTTGGTTTAAGAGAGAACAATGCTGCCTGGCCCAGCATTTATCTGCGCGGTGCCAGCAAAAGGTCACCAGGCATCCTCAAAATAAATAGGGCGATCACCCCGCCGCTACGCCCTCCGATGCGCGGTGGCTCTCCCATCGCTACGCACGCTGCAGCCCGAGCGCCCGGGGACGGAGCAGGGCGAGCTCTGGGCATCACCCCGGCCGGAGCCGGCGAGCAGCGATGATCCCGCTCGGGTCCCTTTCGGCTCCGTCACTGTGAACATCCCAGGCTGCCTCGGAAAATCGTTCCCCGATGATGCATCTAAGGAAGCCGGTTGTCAGAGTGATGGTTTATTGGATTGGGGTTTTGACATCTGAGAGGACTCGTTGCTACGCTGGCTGTTTTATTAAATCATTAAAAGACACTTCTTTAATAGTTCCAGAAATATCAACTTTTCATGTGGCTGGGGCGGCTTGCTGCTCTGCACCTGGAAACGGCACACATTCTCTTTCAGGTTCAAAGCAGTCTGGCTTCTGATACACCGCGTGTAATTAGAGATAATTGGAGCGAGCGCGTTCAAAGGAGCCCGAGGACCGGCGGAGCGGAGGAGCTGGCTGCGCTGGCGCGCGGCACCATCTGCACCGCACGGTCTGACCCGCCACGCCGGGGCTGTGCCGAACCCCGCCGGCCCCTCGACGCCGGCACCGGCTGAGCCCCAGCGTGCGGGGCTGATGCCGCAGGTCTCGGCGATGCCGCGGTGATTTATGGCGAAACCCTGCAGAGGGACAGCAAGCCGGGGCGAGGACGGCTGCACCGCAGCCCGGAGATCCCGCAGCTTGTCCCGACAAGACGCTGTTTGTGTGCGGAGATTAAAGTCTCCTGTTCAGTAGCAGGAAAATGCAAATGCTGTTTAAACAAGCTGTTAATTGTTAAACCACATTATTTAGGGGTAGTAATCACTGGAACACCTTGTACTGCTAAAATGAGGCCAAGAGCTCTCTGGCCATGGGCTCCACAAGAGGAGGACGTGTCTTGTTTATGGGCTGTGTCTGATGAAAACTGGGAGGCAGAGACGTGGGAATGGGGCGAATAAAGGAAATCAGTGATGTGTGAAAGGAGCGGGTCCAGGGAACAGCTCTGGTAGCCGTGGCTCGGGTCCCACGGGGAAAGGGAGACCCCGGATGGAGAGGGAGATGGTGGGGATGGAGAGGATAATGCTGCAGATGGGAAAGGGGATCCCGTGGATGGAAAAGGGGATCCCACGGATGGAAAAGGGGATCCCGCATATGATCCCACTGACTCGGCGCAGACTGGGAGCTGCTCCGGCTGGCAACATCGCGGCTGTTGCAGGCACCAGCACCCCTTCGTGCGGGCAGGGGTGTTCTCAGCTGGTTGTCACCACAGGAGCAAGCACCTTGCCCTTGCTTTGCACCGAGACTCCTCTGCTCCTGCCGCCTTTTGCATTCATTTGCCGTGGAGCCAGGCCTGCAGGCAGGTGCTGCCAGGAGGGTTTGCCTGCGGGACGGGTGCTGTCGGGAGCCCGGACGAGCCGGTGTCCCTCAGAGCCCTGGTGATGGCATCAAGGCTGGCACGATCCTCAGGAGCTCGAAGCCCCGGGAAATCCCAGTGCGAAGGCTGGGCAGCAAGGCTGGCTCCCACCGGCACAAGGAGGGGAGGAGATGTTCGGAGACTCCCTGCACACCGGCTCTCAGCTCCTCCCAGCAGGGCCACGGGTTCAGCCCCAAGCAGAGGCCTTGGGCATCTCTGGGCAGATGCTGCCGGTCCCACCTCCTCCTGAGAGGACCTCGCTGCGGGGTCTCTGGCCAAGCACAGAGCCCACCTGGGCTGGGCAAGCGAGCGATGCTGCAGGGGACTGTCCCCAGGGACCAGCACCCAGCACCCACCCTCTTCGCTGGGGGAGAGCAGGGTGCGTCCGGCCGTCTGGCTGTCGGTGCTCCAGGACGCGTGCACAGAGCTTCGAGATCCACCACGGCAGACCGAGCTGTGCCAGGCTCGTATCCCCCATCTCCCTGCCGGGAGGAGGTTTTGGCAGGAGCTGCTCTCCCCCCATCCCGCCTGCCCAGGGGCTGAGCTGCCGGAGGTGTCTCCTACCCGGCTGCGGTGGGGGGGAAGGGGAGGGAGCGGGTGCCTGACCCAGCCGAAAAGGGACCCCCCAGCTCCTTTGCACCGGCACAGGAACACCGCAAAACACCCCAAAAGGCAGCCGTGACCCTCGCACCCCACGCCGTGGGGCAGCCCCGCACCCCGGCACCGCAGCACCTGTCGGCACCCGGAGGTCCCTGCGTGGGGAACCGTTCCAGCGCGCCGGGATTTTGTTCCCCTGAGCCTGGGGAAGATGGAGAAACCCCTGGGAGGAAAGCGGCTCGCTTCAGAGCGGGGTTTCGACAACCAGGAACTCATGTGTACTTTGGATTTTAATCCGATGCGGCTGGGGCCATGTGCAAGATGTAATTTAAGCTCCAGCTCGGGGTCCAAATGTTCTCCAAGTGTGGAGGTTTTGGCACTGAGGTTTTGGTTTGCTCCCAGCTTTCATGGCAAATTGAATAATCATATGAGGGAGAGGAAAGGAGAAAGAGCAAGAGGAAAAAAAAAAACCCACTATCGATAGTTCTTCCAAAAGTGGAAAGAACCAAAACACATTTTGGCTTCATCAGCTCTGAAACAGAGTTATTTCCCTCCAGATCTGGAACAGCCTTTCGAACAACATTTTTCAATTTAGCTTTTTATTAAAATAAAGCCATGCCCCGGCAAATCTGTGCAGAGCTGCCGCCTGCGACCACGGAGGTTCCCCACAACCGTACCCGCCGCTACAGCTCCTACTCGCGCTGCTGGCGTCCAAACAGACATTTCCTTCACCGGTTCGGAGGCCTCTGGGAGCGGCTGGCTCGGAAGTACGGAGAGAGATCCCTGTGCACACATTTAAATCACCTACTGTTGTGCTAACTTTCTGGCCTTCCATATCTTTTAATTATTCCCATGTTTACAGTTTTCTGCAGCTTAAAGGATTTTTTTCCCCCTCAAACGCACGTTTTCCTGACAATTAGCCCTGCTGGCTCTACAAGTGCAGATGAAGAGCTGGAGGCGGAGACGAGCCCAGCCCCAAAATCCAAACCTCCCTCCTCACTGCGGTGTCAGCGGCCAGCCCTGGTTCAGCACCATCCTGGCTGGGTACCGGGGCCAGTCCCGGCTCAGCACCAAGCCCTCCTCTGTGCATGCCCTGGAGCGGGAGCCCCCAGCCAGCCGAGCCAGGATCGGGCCATTGCAGCCGGCGGTGCAGCAGCGCGGTGCAGCCAGACGTTGGGAGCTGCCAGGGTCTGCCATGGAGCAAAGGATGGGCTGGGCAGCCGTGGGGCAGCCGTGGGGCAGCTTTGGGGTGCAGGTCCCTTGGGCTCATGCAAGTCCAGCGCCTCCCGTGCAAGCTCAGCTCCGACGTTCGCATGCAAGCGAGCAAATTAAAACCATGGCTGGGCGCGCTCCCCCCCGCCGGCTCTCCGTGCCGCAGTTGGGGCTCACCCGGACCTGCTCTCTGGTGGCTGCATCCTCGCCCTCTGGGGGGGCCCAGCCCATCCCCCCGGTCCCAGGGCTCGTGCAGCAGCCGGGCTCTGCTCCCTGGGGGCACCCGGGGGGGCCGTGCGTGCTCGCCGCGCTCTCCGCCGCCGCAGCAGCCAGGCGGGGGGTCCGCTGTGCTTGGCTGCATTGTTGCCTATAACAGAGAAGCAAACCGCAGCGCCGCAGCCGCCCCTCGCTGAGCCTTTCTGGCGTGCGATGGCTCGAGCAGGATGGTGCCGGTGCCCAAGGGGACCCCCGAGCTCAGCTGGGTTTTCCCCAGGCGCGCAGGAGGGGTCTGGCGAGATTCACGCACGCAAGCGATGCTCAACAGCCTCCTGCCGCCCAGCAGGTTTGGAGCAGGTCACGTCCCCAGTGCTTCTGCCACCGAGGCCTCAGAGCATCCCAAGCTTGCCTGGAAACCCTGGGCAGTTTGCTCCACGGCCAGGACCCTGCACCCCGCGCACCGGCCAGCAGCAAGCGGGGCTGGGGAGGGCGGCCCTGGCACGTCCCACGGCTCACGTGTGGGTTTTATTTTCCTCGCAGCCCTGCAAGGCAGTGGCAGGAGGGGAATCCCGGGCCTCCCCCCTCCCAGCCAGCCCCGCTGTTTCTCGCTGTGACTCAACCCGCATCCTGCACGGTGCCCAGCTCTGCAGCTGGAAACTCCCGTGGCACACGTGTGTGGGCACGGGGCAGAAAGGTCCTTCGCCGGGCGCAGACTGCCAGCCCTGGCCCCGCTGCACCCTGGCCGTGGGTCCCGGCCCCACTGAGCGGTTATCCTCTGCGCTTCTGCACCCCAGAAATAACCCCGAGCTCAGGTTCGTCGGTGGGGGTTCACAGATGTGCAAACAACCCGGGACCGGGCTGCCGGCTAGGGCGAGGGCACACGGGAGGTGACCCGGAGGCTGCCGGACACACACCGGGCATCGGGTAGCGGGGACACGCGGCAGGCTGCAGGGCATCGCCTGGGGTCTCATCGGCACACGGGGCTCCCGCGGAGCCTTTGGCTCTGCACCAGCCCCTCTGCACCTCAACCCTGATAAGCACCGAAGGCAACGGGGAGGTGTAATCTCATGACTACCGGGACACGGAACGTGCAGCCACGCTCTGGTGCCCCTGCCCGGTGCTCAGCCCACCGGCCCCGTGCCGAGGCAGAGCCCATCTGCCTTCCCGCCGCGGCCGGGACGTTCCCAGGAGGTCGCGATAACCTCTCTGCCAAATTCCACTCCAGGCTAACCCACAGCGAGAACCACCTCTCGGGCGGCAGGGATGTTATGACAGGCTCTCTGACCGTCACCCACCGGCCAGGGGTCCTCCTGTCACCCCGAGGGACCCCGGTCCGAAGAGGGACCCCCCCAGAAACGGGACGGGTTTGCCTGGCACCGCCGGTGCTCGGCCTCTGGCTGTGGGCTGGTCTCCATCCCCAGCACACGCCTGATGGCTCCCGGGGCCAGAGACACCCCGGGTTTAACCACCCCGCTGGTAACGCCGCACCCCAGCCCCTGCACCCATGCAAAGAGCGGCTTTGGGGTGCAGTGGGGTGTCGGGGGCAGGTACCGGCTCCCACAGTGTCCCCTCCATCCCTGCACCGCATCCGGCCCCTCATTAACCGGCGCTACCCTGAAATTAGGCGGGGGGTTCTGTTAATCGGCTACGAACTATTAAGTCATTGGCCAAACCACTCTGCTGCTAGTTTTGCAAGGAATTAGGCCTCCATAAAATCAAACAGCATGAATCTTAAAGATTTACACGGTGCTTTTTTAACAGTTTTCAGTATATTTCAATAGTTAATAAAACTAAATGCTGCTTTGTGTAAAAGGTAATAGATTACAATCTAGTGTATTTTACTAGCACTCAGTGTGTTCATCTAACACCTAATACGTTAAAGTTGGAATCTATGAAAAGCACTTTGTGGAGATTAAAAGCAGATTTATCACAGATGTGCCTCAACATTATGCTTGGCTTGAACCATTAGACTCCTGGAGTTTAAAGGTTAGACTTTAATGACTTCAAGGAAGTTGGTTACTTTTTAAAGCTTTAAATAAGCAGCTAAGATACTAATGCCGTTTACAAAACAGGGAAGACTGGTTAAGAGCTGTTCAGAGGATGCCTGAGTTACCACTTCAATGTCTGCTCTTTAAATCGCTTTGAAGCAGATACATCTCAGCCCAGCAGTTTAACCCTCATGCAAATTAATAATACGTTATTTACTAGATGAAAGTGTTTCCTTGAAAACTTTGGTGGCACAGCTCTGCTTCCACGGCTGCACCGCCCAGGTCTCCGAAGGATGGGAGCGATTAGCTGCAAATTGCGCTGCCTGATTGCTGCCGTTTGCAGAGGGCAGGAGCAGGGGAAGGCGGCCAGAGCCGGGCTACAGCTCGTGACCGGCCACTGGCCACCTTATGTATTCACGCAGAGAAAATGCTTCGTATGGAGGAGCAGCAGCTTCAGCCTCTGCGTGCTCCTGCGGCGTTCGTGTCCCGTTGCAGAGGAGGTCCAAACCTCAGCCCCCACGCAGCGGTTGCCCGCGGAGCCGTTCGCTGCCTCTCCGACTGCGTACGAAGCTGCCGCGGCTGCTGCCGGTGGCTCCGCTGCTCTGCTGCCTGCGAAGGGTGCGAGTCCCTGCGGGCGGCTCTCCGCCATGGCCGGCGGTTTCCCGTGCCCGTATCCCTGCCCTCGCAGACGCGACGGCAGAGCTGAGAGCACGGCAGTAACCTCCGCGCACTGCTCCCGTCCCCACGCCTTCCTCCGACGGGCCCCGCGTACGTACCGCTGCTGGTGGGTCCTGGGAGGTCCCTCCCTGGGCATCCTCGGGCTGGCGACCGACAGATGCCCTGGATGTTTCTGTTCCTCAGCTGAGGAATCAAACCAGGCGGAAACACATTTTGCAGAGCTGGGATGATGAACACCACGGACGCTGCGGGTCCCGTCCCTGCGTGGGGTAACCCAGCCTGGATGCTACGAACAGAGGGATGGAGCAGCACCGGGCGCGTCGCTGGTGGCCTGGCAGAGGCACCCTCACCGCCACGCTCCTTCGTGGCACTTTCTACGGGCTCGCACGTTTTTCTGCCCTAAGGACAGCTGCCCCCACGGCGTTACAGCGCTGGCAGAGCATCCTCTGCGTTGGGGACATATTTTCCAGCAGCAGATCAATGATCCCTTGTCCTTGTGCTCCACAAAATGACTCAACTTGGCCTTTGACAGGCTCGGGCGATGCTGGTGAGCGTTTCCCCCAGTTTTCGTGTCTTCCCAGTTCCTCGTGCAGTGCGGGCGATCAGGATGAGGCCCCGGCTCGCAGCCCTCGTCCCCCCACCCCGCTGCTTCTGCTGTTCCCCAGCCACTGCTTGCACGAAGGGGCATCCTGCTGAAATCCTGCACGAAGGTTTTCCCGGCCAAATCTCTGGAATCATAAGATGAGTGCAGAAAATTATCCTGACAGTACCTTAAAAACCAAGTATTGATCTTCATAAATACTTTACATACATATACAATATAAAATAAATACTTTACAACAAGGTATATATCATCATTTCTTCTGTCCTGAGGGCAACGACTCTAATTAAACACTCGATTAAAATTTAACCCCAGTGACACTAACTAAACATTCAAGGACATACTTAACATATTTAGGAAAGTACCTGCACGTACGGGTGTCGGTGGATAAAAGACGTTATACACCCGACGGAAAGCGCTCTCCTTGCCCCTCTGTGCGCGGACGGAGGGGTGCGACCGGCTCCCACCACGGCTCCTGCCTGGCTGCATCCCACACGCAGGGCTTCGGCCCCTCTCCGGTCCTTTCTTCACAATGTTTTATGATGCTTGAATTAGCACAAGTTTCTGTTGATGTTTAAACAAATAAATAATTATGCTGCCATCCAAATTTCCTCTTCTTTTTTTTTTTTTTTTTCCCCTAAATAAATAAAAAACCCCAACAAAACCACACACCCTCCCTATGATTTAATGTGGATTTCACGAGTTAGGCGGTGCCTCCTGATGGCGACGGGGTTTGGTATCAAGCTGGGCAGGGGCTGAACGCCCGGTGCCGATGCCTGCTTGCTGCGCCGTGCCGTGCGGGCTGGGCAGGCAGCGCTGCAGGCAGCACTGCGGGCAGCGGTGGGAGGAAGCGGGTTGGAGCAAGGAGCTCCGTATGCAGCGAAGAGGGGGAGCAGCTCAACGGGCAACGAAGGTCGAGGAGAAAGCATCCCAGCTTGGACCACTTCAGGGTGAATTTTGCCCCACGCCACTGGGTTGTTTGGGTTTCGGTTTGGGGTNTTCCAACCGAGATGATTCTATGATTCTATAATAATTACCTATTAATAGTTAATGATTTACAAGGCAGTAGTGAGGGCGGTCACTCCCAGGTGGGATGGGGGCACTTGGTGCTCATTCCCAGGCGCTTTCAGAGGTCCCCACGGCCGGGACATCAGGCACAAAGGAAGAGCTGAGCCCCCGAATTCAGCAGCAAGCAGATTTTCATGATCGAAACCCCGAAACGAACCAGAGGTGAAGCCTCTTCTTCAAATGGCTGTTGACACATTATTTTTTAACAATCGTAGTCATTTGTCTGGTATGCTTGTTCTTTTTCATCTGCCTTGTTTTCAAAGGGACGTTACAGAATCGGAGAGAGAGGAATTAGGATTCCGGCGTGCTGGTTGCAGCCCGGCCAGCGCTCAGCCCTGCTCGGCGGGGAGGTTAGCGGGTGCTCTGCAAGTGCCAACAGCCTGACCCGCCGTCGCAGCCCGTCTTAAACTTTCTGCTCTTTGATGGGGATCTTTGAAGTCACCCCGAGATGCTGCAATGAGCAAGAAGTAACACGCAGTGAACAAACTTCACGTTTGAAGCTCTTCCCAACCAGCGTGAACCAGTTGCTAAAGGTTTTCCATTTTGCAACGGCTTCGCCTGGATTGCAATTGCAAAACGTTTATCTGCTGTAACACCACGATTTCAGAAAATGAAGGAAACCGTAAGATTTCTCCAGAAACTGCATAAAAAGTAGCACCCTCTGAAAAGGAGATATTCCAAACGTGAACGGATTATCAGACCGCCGTGTGCGTACCTGTTGCTAATTCGAAGTCTCAAGCTGTCAGAGGCTGCAGACCCCTTCCCAGGCGCTGCTTCTCCGGAGCTGCCGGTGGCATTGCGGGCCATCACAAAGGCTCGTGGCCCGATGGGGACGTTCTCAGCAACAAGTAGAAATGGGACTTAAAAAACAGACCCGGGCAGCCTCTGCCTGTGCGGAGCCGATAAACAGCACCCTGAGAGCACCCGCAGCTTGTCGGGTCCTCTCTGCTTTCCATTTCAGTGGTGTGGGTGTGGGGTGATGCTGGTGTTTGGGGGTGACGCTGGTGTTTGGGGTGATGCCTGTGTGCCATATTGTGCTGTCGGTAGCAGACTGTCCATGGGAGGAGGTGTGAGCCACCCCAGATGGTAAAGGCTCTGTGAGCAGCTGGGCTGGGGACGCAGGACCAGGATTTGGCCCGCCAGCTGGGAGCAGCCTGCTTGCAGGCGGCCCAGGAGCCATGCACGTCCTTTTGGGAAGAACTAGCCAAACCCAGGGTCATGCTGCTGCCCCGGGGAACCGTCTGAAGTGTGGGACCAGGGGCAGCCAGCACCCAAACCCTCTCCTGCCCCAAGCACAGCACCAGGGAGCTATCTCCACGGGCTCAGGAAAGGCCCCTTATTCCTCTGTCCCCACAGGAGCGGGCTCCCTCCTGCCGGGTCGTGGCGCTGGGCAGGGAAGGATGAGGCTGGGAGCCCATCCCCTGCGCTCGTTGGCAGCACGTCCCTGCCCGCTGCGGTGGGAACCAGCCCTTTCGCTCGGGTATGCAGATGGAAATTTGCATCAGTCCATCATTAGGCGGTAGTTCTCATTTAAGGCAATAAAGGTGCTTAATTTCATAGGGAAAACTTAATGGAGCACTTAGTTCCCATGCACTGCTTCCCTGACATTTTATAGTCTTTGAAAGTATAACTTAATAACGGCCAGGAGCCTGAATCCCCAGGTTCTCCTGACCCCCTCAGGAAACGAAATAAAGCCGTTTGGAAAAAAAAGAGCAGGTGTTGTGGAAAAGTCAGAAGATGCAAATTCTTCCTTCTCATTAATTATTGTATTTATTCCACGATTCCACCTGTTCGTATGACGTCTCTCCCTCACGGAGACTTCTCACAGCAGATTAAAGTGCACTTTTATCATTATTCTGAAAGGCATTTCATAAGGGAACATTAGTTCTCCTACATTATTCTCGCATGTTATAAAAAGTGTCTTTTTAAAATATTAGACAGCAATCGAGATTAATTTAAACCACATCAAACATGCACGGCTGGTTTGCTGGAATATTCACCCCCACCACCACATGCTCCTTGGTGCACCGGCCATGGGCAGACCTACGCTTTGCTTTCCAGGATAGCGAGCAGCCTGACCTCCAAGAGACGATGGAGCTGCAGGGAGATGACGGTGGTCCGGGCTCTGCTCATCAAACTCCAGCCGGAGAAACACAGAAGAGATTTTGAGCATTGGAGCAAGTCTTATGCAAGTGCTTGGGGCCCAGGGTTGCATCCCCTGGAGATGGACCTCGGCCAGGCACCTCCTCCAAGCACCCCAACACCTCTGGACACTGGGCTCCCCGTGCCGACGCTAAGGCAGAGCCAAGGGTGAGATGGGAGCAGGGTGAGGGGGTCCATCACCCCTCCCCAGGACAGCCAAATCATTTTGCTGGTGTGACTTCCATGGCTACTGCTGCTTCAGCACCCCAGGGCTGCGTCCCACCATGGGAGATGCTCGGACCACGGATGTTCGTCTACCGGCGGCCAGGTACTCGCCCCTCGTGTCGCAGCCCAGCCGGACAAGACTTGGGCAGGGCTGTTGTTCCCAGGGAAACCAGGACCATGGAAAACCCAGAGTCACAACTGTTTCCCCAGAGCAATGGAAACTTTTCATCTTCACTCATTTTTGTCCAAAATCATTTCTCTAGGAGCAAAAAGTTTATAGTGCTTTTAAATATAAATTGCGCCGCCTTTATCAACTTGGCGAACAAGGACTTCGCACTCAGATCTTGTGGTCACTTTGAGCCGCGTTTTATCGCCGCACATCAGAGCAGAGCAATCTCCCCTTCTCGCAGCCCGAGGGGCCGGATTCAGCACTGCTTCACTTAGCATTCAAGCCACATCCTCCTCATGGAGGACCTATCAGCCAGATACCTGAAAACACATTTTCAACTCCAGTGAGCAATTGACTTTCAAAGCTTGTGATGCTTGTCAGCGTGTCTCCTAGGGCAACAAACAAACTCCGGAGAGCAGCGAGCCTGGCTTCCCGCAGAAGAAAAAGAGCATGAAGGTAGAAGAGGATCCTGCTTGTATTTTAACACTATTTATGGACTGTGCAGTACTCAGAGGAGAAAAAAAAAACAAAACCTGCAGAAACTTTGCTCTGTTTTGCTTGGCGGTGCCTTGTCATAGGAGCATCTTCCTGGCTCTGCGCCTGTGGGTACTGGGGAGATGCTGGTCCCCATGCCTGGGCAGCAGTGAGGGCTGTGCAGGATCGGTCCTGGCACAGCACCCCACAAAAAATGAACATCTGGAAGTTCAACAGCCGGCAGGAAAGCCGACCCGAGCCAGAGGGACTGCGACGGATTAGGGATGCTTTTGGGCCTCTGTCCGACTTTGCACGGTCTGTGAGCACACGTGCGAGGCTGCCCGGGGACGCAGGGCTGAGGCAGAGGGACGCGCTCGTGCAAAGGGCCGGGTAAAGGGCTGGCATCACGGGGGGCAGCCGCAGGCAGCCGCAGGCAGCCCACGCCCCTGGGGCAGCGATGCAGGATTGCTGCCGCAGCAGGAGCCGGGCAGCGTTCGGACATCTGCCCTGCACGTAGCAGCAAAGCTGGGGGTCAAACCCCTTGAAAATCTCACCCCAAGTTACTGATCCGAAGAGCGACAGACCGTTGGGCTGCGGTCTGGGGCTGCCGCTCTGCATTTGTTCCTGCAGGCGGAACCTGCCCCTTCAAGGGGGCTGTGCCTCCACCCCTAGCTCAGGGCTGTGCTCTGGTCCCGCCGACCCCACTCTCCCAGGCTGGGGGTCTGCAGGGATCCCTCGGGGTGCTGGGGGGTGCAGAGGAGGGCAGGGCTGGAGGTGGCAGCGGATGCGACACCGGTCTCGGCTGCCAGGGACGCGCTGCTGATGCTCCCGATTCCTCGTGCGATCCCCCCTCAACTTCCCTGCTTACGTGCTCAATTTAGAGAAAGTAGAAGTGTCTTATTCCCAACGTCAGGCGCGGGATGAGCACTCCTGTTTGCCACATGTTTTGTTAGATCGTTAAGACATCAAACAGGCACCTAAAGGAGCTGCAGTTCGGCATCCGCCTCCCCGGTGCGGGGCGGTGAGTGCCGGGGGAGGCTCAGCGGGAGCCGGGAGCGGAGGGGGGG
>VXBL01009715.1:23661-44985 GCA_013400195.1 Aramus guarauna
AACCCCCTTCCCACCGCCCCGCCGTGCCTGCGGCAAGCCCGGGGAGTCTGCGCCATCGGCGTGAGCTCCCGTGGCTGATGAGGACCATTTATGTGTCGACATTACCACCTGATTCATTGCTGAGTGACACGTTCTCCGTGAAGTTCCTGTTATTATTAAGATCTCTATTACCGGACTATCCAGGCATGAATCTGGCTGGAACTCCTGCGCACCGGATGAAGACCGATAGCCACGTTTCTCAGCCAGTTTTTGCAGGATGGCGTGCGATGCTTCCCCGCCTGCGTCCGCGTTCCTCCCACGGGCTTCCCACCGAGGTGGCAGGGTTCTGTCTCGGAGCCACCCGTGCAGTAAGAGGACACTTGCCATGAGGGCTGCAGCCTCAAAAGGGTCTGTAGATGCCCCTTCCCGTGGTGCAAAGGTGGTTTAATGAAAGCAGGGGGGTGGCAAGAGACACAGCCAGTCCTGTGGGTCGGGCAGGAGAGAGGAGGAGGGTGCCGGGGAGCGAGGGGAAGGGGAGAGGAGAGCGGCACAGCTGGGCATCAGCAGGGATGCAGGAGGATGCAGGTTGGTGTCTGCTTTCCCACCGGGACACAGAGCGCAGGGAGGGACCGGGGAGGTGATGGGACCTCTCACAGGCCCAGGGGTCCCCGGGGAAGAGCATCCCTGGAGCCCTGGGGATGAGCATCCTCTGGGCAGGGGGTTCTCCCACAGGACAGAGGGATGTGGGACCCAGGATGGGGCTGGGTGCGGGACGGAGGGACACGGAGGGGTCCCGGGTCCCAGGCAGGGGTCCCGGCGGGGCTTTCCCAGCACTACAGGAGACCATGGGCAGCAGAAAGCCAGCGTGGAGAAAAGACCAGCACGGCCCTGAGCGGTGCGGGCGAGCCAGCGGGGTCAGCTGATGCTCGCTAAACGTTTCGCTGAAATGCTTAACTTGCCGGGTTATAAAAAAACAAGAGAAAAAGTGAACAATAAAAAAGCGGAGGTTTGCCTTAGTGATGCTGCCGGGAACTGCTGACAAAGCTGCTCCTGACAAAGCCCCAGCAGGAGGGGGGAACTGTCTCTTTGCTCTGCCTGTCTCCCGCTGAACAAGGATCACTTTTAATGGGCTGAATACATACAACATACAGCTGACAACAAAGATGTTAGACTAACCTAACAAGAGAGTGAAACAGAAACAGCACACAGTGAGTAATTAGAATCTAATTAATTTGCATTTCACAAGAGAGTCAGAGATGTCAGAGGGAAAAAAAAAAAATAAAAATCCCCAAGATTAAAGGGCTGGCGGAGAAGAGTGAGGGGGTGAGTGGAAACACTCAGCACAGCCAGGACCGACACGCAGCGGCCCGCGGAGCCCGTCGGGATGGGCAGGATTAAATGGTAGCAGGTGGGAAGATGACAGGTCTGGGAGCAGCGGCCAACAAAGGTGTCTGCGGGTCAGCAAAATTACGCCGAAAATATCCAAACAGCAACTTTTTCTGTTGAACAGCATCCCTTACTTTGCAGTATTCTTCCCCCTGCTGCTCAACGGCTCTGCCAGAGGAAAAGAAGGAGGGGGGGGAAGGCGATGGTGTGGTAAGAGCATCCAGCTCTGGGAGGTGCTGGGAAGGCGGCGGCAGACACGGCGCGGAGCTCGGCAGAGCCGCTACCAGCCGCTACCAGCGTTACCGACCGCGGCTCTCCTCGCAAAGGCAGTTCCTTCCCAAAATTAGTGCTTGCAATATGTTAATCTTTATGTTCAACACCCTATTTCTTAACGCTGGCTGTTCCCGTGAGGCAAGCCATCCTGGATCTACATAACATCAAGGGAAGATTTACAGCTTGTTTCCATAATGATGACACCAGGCAGAAGATTATGCTGTCAGAGATGCCGGCGCATCCACACAAGCCCTAGGGAAGAAAAACAACCGTCACCCCCCCGTAGTGCTACGTGATTATCATCCCTGCCTATCGACAGCTGCCAGGCCGGCCCCGCACCCCTGCCTGCACCCCTGCCTGCCTGCCTGCACCCCTGCCTGCCTGCCCGCCCCGTGGCTCTGCTCCCTCGTGGGAGCGGGCGTGCAGGGTAGGGAGGCATCGGGGGAACTGCGGCTGGCTGAACCCGAAGGGCACCGAGCCAGGCTGCAGGCAAAGAGGACGAGGGTTTGGAGACGAGGGTCTGCTGAGCCCCCACGTGTGAAGTCCCTTTGGATTGTTGTAGGATCACGGAATGGTTTGGGGTGGAAGGGACCTGTCAAGCCCATCTCGTCCAACCCCCTGCCATGAGCAGGGACGTCTTCAACCAGATGGGGATGCTCAGAGCCCCGTCCAACCTGACCGTGGATGTTGCCGGGGATGGGGCATCCACCACCTCTCTGGGCAACCTGGGCCAGTGCCTCAGCACCCCCAGTGTAAAAACTTTCCGCCTTACAGCCAGCCTGAATCTCCCCTCTTTTAGCTCAAAACCATTCCCCTTGGCCTGTCCCTCCCTGCCCTTCTCACCAGCCCCTCTCCAGCTTTCCTGGAGCCCTTCAGGGACTGGAAGGGGCTCTAAGGTCTCCCGGCACCCTCCTCTTCTCCAGGTTGAATCACCCCAACTCTCTCAAATTTTGGGGATTCTGGGGAAGGAGGAGCGGGTACTGCTCCCGGTGCTCCCTGCGCTGGGGCCATCCATCCCGCTGAGCATCCGTGGGCCAGACCTGCCCCGGGCAGGGCAGTGAGGAGCAGCAGCAGCAGCAGCAGCAGCAGCACGTCCTTCCACCCCAGCACCGGCACTTTCCTAACCCCGGTCCCAGGCCCTGCATATCCCCGCCAGCCTTCGCTGTGGCTTTCACAAGCCCCATGTCCGGCGCTGGGGAGGAACATCTGGCACATCTGCATGCATTGCAAAGACGGAAGGTGACGTGGGGCTGGCTCACCGCTCCTTGCACCCACGGCTGCAGCCCGGGGACTGGGGTGGTGGCAGCAGGGAGGTGCAAACAAAAATCAGATGCAAACAAAATGCAAATCTTAAACCTTGCTGTAGGCAGAGGGGGCTGGGGGCAGCCTGGGGAGGGGAGACGAGGGGCAGAGCGAGGAGCGGGGTCCCCACAACCCAGAGCAGCGGTGCTGGGGCCTGAGGAAGCAGCAAGCGGCATTTCAGCTTGAGAGGAGCTGGCTGCAGCATGCAAATGGGGGAAAGCACCCAGGGGAGAGCTGTGTCGGGACTCACCATGCCGAGGTGGCGGCTGAAAGCCCGTGAGGGAGGGGAACACCCCGGGAGGGAGAGGAGAGGGGGAGCGGGCCCTACGGAAAGGGGAGAGGGGCTGGGGGAACACATCTCCAAACTCAGCCAGAGGTTTCCTTCCCGCAGAGCCGCAGGCAGCGGGGTGGGGGACCGGCTCCCACGGCCCCTCCTGCCTCGCCACGGGGGCATTCCGGCACGGAGAGCCAGCTCCCGAGGTTGCCTTTGCTTTTCTTCTTGAAACGCCTTGCCCTCCAATTTAGGCTTGTGTTTGCAGTACCAAATCAGCACTGTAAACACGCCGAGGGGGTATTTATTTTTCTTGAAAGCAAAATAACAAAACAGCACATCAGAAGGGAGGCATTTAACTCAGTCGGCTCCTTTCCTTTGTTGAGAATCAAAGTGATGATTATTTGAGCAGGTTTCTTTCAGGCAACCCACCACAGCAGTGGAAAATGTGCTGCAAATGTTGGTCAAGTTACGTCAGCTCGCGGAGAGCTGCGATTTTGGGCAGTGGGACTGGGGACATGCAGGGGATAAGGCTCCCGCTCTCGTTGCCATACCCACATCCCGCTGAGGAGAGCTGGGCAGAGGCATTGCAGGCAGAACAGCCGACTTAGTGAAACGGAGATGCATTTCCTCTGCACAGGATCCCTTCAGGAGGGATCCTGAGCCCGGCACAGCCCGGGGACAGCCCAGCTGGGCAGTGGAGCATCGTCGGCAGCGCAGCTCCTGCCATTTTTAAGGCTCCATCCTTTCTTCCTCAGGCAGAAAAAAAAAAAAAAAACAACCAAAAAACAACAAAACCCCAAACCCAAACCCCTCCCACTGAAGTCAAAGCTTTTCAGAAAACAAACACACACACTGCTATATCTGAAGTCACCGGGCACGCAGCCACCGTCGGGGCGGCGGGATCCAGCCCATAATTTGTAGTGTGAGTGCTATAGCACTGTTGCCACAATATGATGAGGTCGTGAGTCATCTAACCACTGAAACCATCTAACCAGTCCCTGTATAACTCAGAGGCTGGGAAGGGAACACACATGCACTTACGGTTTGGGGTAACTCTTTTTCCTGTGCTGCCCGGAGAGCAGGCGGCTCACGGGAGCCCCGGCTCGGCAAAACCGGCTGCCGGCACGAAGCCTCCTGCGCCGGCGGTGCCCGGTGCCTCCTGCCCTGCAGACAACGCTCCCTGCCCAGCCCGTGCAAGCAGCAAATGCCTCCCACGCCCCGGGTGACGGGGGAGACGCATCTCTGGGAAGCGTCGCAGCGAGGGCTTGGTGTGGGTTTGCGGCGATGCGCTGCGGCCGAAGGAAGGGTGCGTGGGGCCGAGGCCGAGCCGTGCAAACCCTGGTGCTGCCAGCCCCGGTGCAGGCACAGCCCCGCGCAGGGGACGGGCGAGGGGGGGGGCTGGCATCACCCCCGGCTTGTGCCACGCTCAGAGCGAGCTCCCCAGCAAGTTGTCAGAGATGGCGGCTGGAAACCGCGCCAGAGAAATCCCGCTGCCAGTTCTGCCAGTGGCCCAATTACAGCCCCGTCCTTCGGGGACATTTGCAAACAAAACAAAGAAGATGAAAGATTAATGCACCGCTCTCCTGACAGCCACGAGCTGGCTGTGATACATCCCCACCTCGGGGATACGTGGCAGATATTATTCATTGTTCCCATCTCACTTGTCACCGTTCAGCTCTCGAGCAATCAGGGCTGAGAACTAGTGGAAGTTCACAACTCTCTGCTGCGACTCGCCTGCAGATTTGTCAGCTCACTAAAGACCCAAATTACACACATTTACGAAGCCCGATCCACTGTTAAAACCTGAACGTGTTACTGCCGAGATTAGAGATTCACTGTGGTAATTATGTTAATGTTGATGCGTAGACGGATAACTGGCAGCAAGAAGTTGTTCTGAAATGTCTATTTATAGTTCGGGGGAAAAAAAATAAACCTTGCCATCTTCAGGCAAACATATGGGCTACCGAGGCAGGCAAATTAAGTGGGAGATAAAAGGGAAAGAAGGAAAAGAAATCGGAGTCAGGCAAGCCCCGGGAGCCCGTGCCCCTCAGCCGGTTCCCACGGCCCGACGCTTGCAGGGAGGATGGTTTTGGGGGCCGACGCCTCGGGGACACCCTGTGCCCCCCAGTGCCCCGAGGGAGGTCAGGCTGGGCACCTCGGCCCAAGCTCACGCTGCCAACCAGCCTTGTTCTGCCCCAAAACCAGCCCCCGCGCCGCGGGAAGGCATCCGGAGCACCCCACGCGCGCATGGCACCTTCATCGCCCCTTGTGTAGGGGGAGATGGCAGCACAGCCACCACGGTGCCGCGGGGAGGGCTGTGAGCCCTCGGGCTGCCCCACGGCCACGAGCCCCACGCTGAGCATCGCCGAACTCCGTCGTGACACCCCTCGTGCCGGGCAATGCCTCCATCCCACAGGGAAAACCGGAATGTGCTGCCCGGGGGGGGGCTCGCAGCGCCCCGGCTCTATTATGGGCACCTCCCAAAATATAATCCTGGTACCTGCTTCCCACAGTGCGGTGCTGAGCCTG
This sequence comes from Aramus guarauna, assembly GCA_013400195.1. Lineage (NCBI taxonomy): Eukaryota > Metazoa > Chordata > Aves > Gruiformes > Aramidae > Aramus > Aramus guarauna. Next base: position 29,405 of record VXBL01009715.1, read on the forward strand.
GCACAGGCGATACTGTGTTCTCCAGCTCTCAGCAGGATGCAAGATTTAAATTTTTAGCTGTGTGCTAAATTACATGGGCCGTCAGTCAACTCTTTGAGATGTTTTGAGTAGACAGATTTATACAAACACTCAAAGCTCAGTAGACCCAGCGCAGTATCTTTTATATCAGGCAAGGAGGAAATAAATCACCACTCCCCTTCCCCCTCTTCCACCACACTGAAATTTCTCCCAGACATCTTTCAAACAGGATCACAGAAATTTTTATTTACCGTGGAAAAAACCCAAAAGCCCCAAAGCACCAGGGGATCATGTTTGCCCTTGACTGACGGGCCACCCAGCCCCGGCAGGCTCTGCAAGGAGCGGCGAGCATCCCTCACCCGGCACGGCTGCGCACACCCTGCCCAGCCCCGCAGCACCATCCCAGCAACCTCTAAATTCACTGGAGGAATAAACCGGAGCAGCACCCCAAGACTGCCAGCCGCTCCGGCACAGCCCGCCAGGACACCCAGGATGGTGGGGATGGAAGTGGAGATCGGGGTGGTGAGGGCTGTGGGAGCAAAAGGGTCACCGCAAGGCTCTCATCACCCCTGAAAATGCCGCTTTTTGTTTTTTTTTTTTAAACTGATGCTCTTAAATTCCTGCAGGCTGGCCCAGTGCACTCTTCCAGGCACATCGCTGTAACATGCCATTAGAAAAACAAAGTGCTTTCTCCACTTGATAGCTGGCCTTTTATTTTTGGAACTGATACATGCAATCACAGTAGCATGGCCCCAGCTATTAGGAAGAAAAGTACTTTTCTTCTCCAGGCCCAATTACCCATCCTATAATTGACATAATTATTATCTTTCAGTTTTCTAATAATATTTATTGAACACTACAAATTCTCATTCTCGGTGAAGCTGCTTTTGGAGCACAGCAATTTTCGAGTCCTAACAGGGTCCGTGCGGGAAGGAGGGATCGATACGGTCTTTAGCAGAGCCCTCGCCGGGGGGGAGAGGGGCTTCCAGCGGGGAGCTGCGGGGAGGGCACCGGGCACAGCTCGGGGGTCCCGTGCCCCCCAGCCCAGCACACGCCTGGGGCCAGACCCCGGCTCAGCGAAGGAGGCATCAAACCCATCCTCCTCCTGCTAAGAACCCCTCCTCAACAGCCGAATAAGCTCCCAAATGTGTATTTTAGTTTTAGCACGTTCCCACGTAGTGGAGGTGTAGAATGGACAACAGGCCAGTTACAAGCCCTAAAGGTCTTGAGGGCAGGAGGGAGGGGAGAGAGAATAGCTACTCCTGGTTGTAAGGAAAACATGCATATTAATTTAAAACAGGAGTAAAGGAAAAATATATTATTAATTTTAATTTTATTTTGGCTGCCTGAGGGCCATTGTACCATATGCACAGACAAGTTATGCAGAATTCCTGCATGGAAATGCGCTTGCTGGCTCCTCCGTGTTTATCATCGCAACCAGAAAAATCTGTCAAGCTCTTCCCTTCCTGCCAGGCTGTCCGGGAGCGGTGGCTGGACCCAGCCCACTCGGGAAGAACGTCTCTGCAGGACAGCCCCAACTTCTCCTGCGCTCCCCCACCAGCGGGACGGCAGGGGACTGGCGGGGGTTCAGAGCCCTCTCCACCCCCGGGGTAGAACCGAGCCTCGTAGCCCGGGTTCAGCAGGCAGGGAAGGGTTTAGCTGAACCGCAGAGCATCCTCCCTCGCCCGCTGCCGGTCTGGGTCCCCGCCAGCGCTCCCTGACAGGCTCTCTGGCGTGGGGATGCTGTCCCGACCCGTAACGCTGCGAATCGCCGGGGCCAAGCGCTCCTCCACCGGATTAATGGTGTTCGTCTTGGGTGGTGGCTCCCACCCCGGAATCCCAGAGAGGTGTCCAGCTTCCATCCTGTACCCCAGGGCTAAAACCTTCGCAATGGAGCGCAGCAATGGGAGCAGAAGTCAGGACCTTGCCCGGTGCCAGGCCCCCCCGCCCCGGTTCCCCCCACCCAGCCTGCTGGGAATTACCTTCCGGCACCTCCAACCCAAACTGCAGCAAGGGCTGCGGGATGAGAAGGTCTGGGAACGGTCACGCGGTGTGGGTTGCAGCAGGGTCTGAACGCAGATGAAGATGAAGATCTGCACCCAGATATCCTGGGGTTTTACCAGCTGTGGTAAATATCTACAAAAATCAAGCCTTGAAGAGATTCAGCTAGAATCACGCCAGGAAACCGGGGACACAGCAAAGCCCACAGTGCCCGTGTCCTCGGCTGGTGCTTCATCATCTGAACCACCCACCTCCTCCAAACCCCCCGTTTTGAGCCACATCCAGAAGCCAAAGGTCTCCCCCAGCCTTTCGAATCCAACATATCAGGACATATGCTTCTAACCACGTTTTTTCCTTGCATAATCTAGATTATTTATGGTCGTGACCTCCTAATTGTCCTAGTTATCTGATAAGTGGATGCGGGGAAAGGGTGGGTCAAAGTAGTTCTTGGCAGAGCGCAGCTGTGTTGGGCATCGGATGCTGCTTTTTGCAAGCCCTCCTAGCTGGAGATGATAACGGTCTGAATCTTCTGCCCTCGGCCCATGGGGAGGCTCGAGGGGACTGGGAACACCCTTGAATTCACTGTAATGAAAATTTCTCAGACAGAGATTGTAAAGATGCACCCGATACGTGAATCAAGTACTTGCATTATCCCCTCTATAGACTATTACCATGTAGAGTTGAACCAGCATGGAAAAAATACAGCCTTCATTTTTTTCTTAAGCTTCTAACATTGCTGCTCATGCCAATGTCATCCTCGGATCATCACAGCAGCTCCAGCAACCCTCCCTGGTAGAAAAACCAGGGTTAATTTGAGGAGCAACCTCACGTTTCCTGCTCCGCTGCAGTCCCGGGGGGGGGGGGGGGNAGCACGCGGAGCATCCGCCGTCGGGTGCCACGCATCCGGGAGGGCGGCAGCGCTGGGAGACCAGCTCGAGCGAGGCCAGGGTGGGTTTGGTCCTCGGGAGACGGATCGGGGTGACAGCGGGTTGAGAGCGTGCCTGACCGGTCCCCTCCGCCAGCACAGCTGACCGTCAGGCCGGAGGACACTTTGCTCGTGCCGCTGCGCTACCCAAGGCAGACAATGCCCTCATTGTATTTAAATCTGATTCATTTCATCTAGAGGATAAAATTAGAAAATCAACCTAATTCCCAGGAGCCTTGTTAAATCAATACAACATACATCAAGCAGGCAAGGCACAATGCAAGTCTGAGATAAAATTAGAATGAGTCCCCCTGGGTGGGTTGATATCAGCTCTACATTTCAGAATTGGCAGGCACTTTTGCATAATTTATCAATTACAAACAGTTTAATTCATCCAGAATAATCAGTTGCAGGGCAGGTTCTGATGAGTTAAATGACACGGAGGCTGATGGCCGCAGTGGACTTCACGCAACACCCGCTCACTTGTGCAAGGCGAGAAAATCACGTCGTCCCAGGGGCAAGGGAGGGCAGGGGGCCATGGGGAGCAGCCGCTCCACTCCCCTGAGCACGGCATCCCCTCGGGGTGCCGGCGTGCCGTGGGGACCCAGCCCCGCAAAGCGTGGTCCCAAGCCCAAGTCAAAAGAGGCGGATGCTAAAGCAGAGATGACTCTGCTGTAGGTGAAGAGACAGATGGGATGCAAGGTAACGAACACCAGGAAAGAAATCCAGGGCTTGCCCATCAGCACCCTGGAGCCAAGAGTTACAAGCACTCCCAGCACTATCTTGCTGTCCCAGAAAGGGAAACAAAAAGGTTAAGGGTAGGTTATGTGAAAGAACAAAAGTGATAAAAATCAAAAGCATTTCTTCTGCTGAGAGGGAGCCTTTAGAAGGTTATGAAGCATTTCCTTCCTGCAGTCCTCTTTTGTTCCTCTGCCTATTGCCCCGGCGGGGCCGGGGGCCGAGGGCTCGCTCCATCCCAGAGCTGCGCTCCGTTCTCACAGAAAACAATAGCAATTGCGCTGGGAGAGGGCAGGTTCAGCTGCACGCCGGGAATGACACCCCCATGGAAATGCCTTCTTCCCTGGATATTTCCCCCATGATCAAGCACCGGGATCCTGCTCGCTTGCTTTAATGCTGGCTCACACAGATATTAAAGCCAAGAAGTTAAGTGGTGCATAATTATGGCATTGTAGTTGCTAATTATAATCCCACAATGAAATCAGTGCTTTGCAATGAAGGCCGCAAAGACCTGATGGTTTGGAGCTGGCTCATTTCTAAGCCCTCAGAATTTCTCGTTAAAGCGATGAGAACTTGCGAGGAGGACTCAGAGAAAGGGAGAGGCTAATAACAACACCCCTCCAACCCCATTAACCTCCTCCCAGCTCCGTGCCCAGGCACTCACTTCACAGTGCCTTTTATGAAATAAAAGTTACAGAGCCAGCTCACGGCCCATCGAGCATCCCGGTACAGGATGCGCTTCCAGATGCGGATCAGCCCTCTGCAACTGTCGGTGGCGGAGCAGACACGCGGCCCCTGCTCCCCACCGTTTCAGCCTGGATCCATCCCTATCTGTTATTATCCCTCTCTGTAGCAGCCTAATAGCACTGTCCGCTTTATATCCTAGGTGCTTGATTTATTAGGTAATTTGTTTCTTCTCTGTGGTGCTGGCCTGCTTGTCATCCGTGTAATGGGATGATGGAAGGGCAAGCTATAGACACCAGGCATTAAAAGCTAGGCAAATATGACCCATCTAAACTTGATGTCCAAAAATCGATTCATAGCAATTTTTGTGCTTTTGGCTTGCCTGAGAAGAGAAATAGAAAAAAATACAAAAATTACGGCAATTCGCTGGGGCCTGACTCCTGTACGAAGCCGGGATGGTGGAAAGTGCTGGGGTGCTGCTGAGCCCGGCAGTGGGGTCGGTCCTCTGCCAGCAGCCAAGAGCCCGAACGCAGAGGGAGCTCAGCCCGGTCTCTGCCCCGACCTATTCGGCTACTCCCCCGTTTAAATCACCCTGGGAACCGCGTGTGCGCGCGGCTCAGGACTTGTCTTAATTAAACCCAAAGGCCTAATGGCTTCTCTATCGATGCTCCTTGCTCCGCGGTGGGAGCTCGGTGCCTGCACCTCCCAGCCGCGGCTGGAGGAGAGGGGAGGGATGGAGAGGGATGCGCCGTGTGCGGACGGGGCGCGGGGGGGTCTGCGGCTCCTTCCCGAGGATGCCCTCCCCGTGCTCAGGGTCAAGCCATCCCCCCAAAGTGCAGTGGGTTACTCCGGAGTAAATGGGGCGCTCGTTAAAGCCCAGGCTAGAAACCACAGCGTGCTCTAATTCACACTGTAATTTATATTTATTAAGGTAATTAACCCGCTCAGGTAGCTGTGCCGGGGAGCAGCGTGAATCACCGCGCCGGGGAGCAGAACCAGGGCCAGGTGTCTGCAGTGGGCTGGGACCAGGAGGGGTGCAGCCAAGGACCCCCCCGCACCTCCTGCCTCCAGCCCCCCTCTCACAACCTCCAGCCTGTCCCGGTGTCTCTGCTGCCGGACTGCGGCATCCGACCGGAGCAAGAGGCGAGCGGGAGAGGGCCGACGTGCACCGCCTCTCCTTCGGCGATTGCAGCAGCCTTAGCCAGAGCAATAGAGATGCAAGACAGATTGGGAAGCTCCGGCACGGCCGGGGCGTCGAGCTGCACCCAGGATCTCCCACAGTGATAACCATCGGCTGTCAGGGCGGGTACGACATTAGCAACTCAAAAGGGATTAGGAGGGATGTACCCGCTGGATCCCGGGATGTGCACAGAGCTCACCCGCCGCTCGCCCCGCCGCTGGCAGGCCGGGTTTGTTTTCGGGAGGTTTGGATGTACTCCTGGCGATATGGATCTGCCGCAGCCCTCGGTGAGGCAGCCGGCACGCCCTCCCCGGGAACGGCCCCGCACCTCCATTCTCAGCTCCCCCAGCCAAGGCACCGCCGGAGCAGCCCGGGGGTCCCTCCGGCTGCCCGTGCCTCCAGGACCCGCAGGGGATAACGCAGCCAGGGGAACCCCAAAACAGGCTGCTTTGGGTCTGGGGTCCGCCCGGAGCCGGGGAGGTCTCCAAGCGCCAGCACAAGGGCAGGATGAGCTGGCATGCATGGAAAAAAAAATTAATGAAGCCAACCAGAAGAACCCAAAGTTAATGAGCAGGCTGGAAATCATAAGCCAAAACCTGTTTTGGCTGGGGGTTGCCGCCCCGACGTGCCAGACGAGCGGCGAGGCCGGGAGCTCCGGGGGAGGATGCTGCTGCCCCGAGGGCGCTTTGGAGATGAAACGGGGTTTTGTAAATACGCGTCTCTACCCGGGCCTGGAGAAGGGCTGGTTGGGGCCGGGGTGGCACAGCCGCTGCTCCCCCCGGGAGGGAGCACCCAGCTCCGTCCCAGCTCGCCCTGACTCACGCTGCTCCTCTCCCCCGGCACGCACCCAACACCCGCCCGCTGCGCTTTTCTGCCCGGCCTGACGCTGCTTCGCACGCCTGAGAAACACCGGGGAAGCAAAAGGGAAAGTAAAATCCAATTTCAGCACTTTCTGCTTTTTTTTATTTATTTTTTTTTTTTCTTGTTATTATTTTTATTAGTCTCTCTGCTTTGGCTGCGGGGCCTCTCAGAGAGAATGGAGTGTCGCGTGGGTGTTGCTGGCTGCTGGCGCTTACCCGGCTTCAGAAAGAAACGCCAATTACTAATTTCATGGAGATAAGCCATTCTGAAGGAGGGGAGGAAAAAAAAAATAATAAAAGATCTCCCAGCTTTGAAATGCGAAAGGCGCCTTTATTTATTTATTTATTTCCACAACAGCTCCCGGGCGCGCGGGGATTGCTCAGTGCGGTCCCCAGACAGAGGGACAGGAGCAGCACCCAAGGGGCATCGCCAGAAGATGGAATTAAGATGTATATATGTTCACATGCACACGTGACCCTGCGCTGCTGCAGGTCCTGCATCGAGCAGGATGCGGTCCCCAGCCCCGCGAGCCCCGGGGCCAGCGGAGGGGCCGCAGGATCCCACCGGCTCCCCCCCATCCCCTTCCCGCGATGCCCATCGGGGCTCCTGCCTGCCATCCGGCTCCCACAGCCCCGTAAACACCGAGGGCATGGGCCGAGGAGGGAAAATAATGGTGCACGGAATTAATCTGGGTGTAGTTTGCATTTTTATTGCTCTAGCCTCAGATTCCAGCCTACAGAAAGGTTTCAAAAAGGATTAGATGCCATAAAACCTTTAATAATCCTCCCACATCTTACGTTTAATTATTGTTTTTACACATGCGGAGCCAACATGCCTGTAGCGAGCAATCAAGTATCACATGCCACTCCTCCTGCATTTCTTTTCTCCCGTGTGTCTCCGGCGGTATTAAGCCAGCACCCGGTTTTCCATGGCTCATCCCTGCCATGCCTGGGAGCTCTCCTCCTGCCCAGCCCACTCCTCCCCAAAATACGGCCCTATGTAAGCACATCCCCGCTGCAGTCGGGCGGGTGGGCTGCCCGGGGGAGGCAGCCGGTGCCGGAGGGGACACAGATGCCATCGCTGTGCAGCCCCTGCCCGCAGTGGGACCTAGCACCAGTGCCGGATGGGTGCCCGGCCCCCAGCGGGCTCCGGCATGGGGCGAGGGGGGTGTGTGTGACGCGCTCACCGTCCTCACCAGAGCCGCTGAAATCACACTTGGCTGGGAATTCAAAAAAAATAATCCTCGTCTCCAATTATAAACCGCCTGTTTGGAAGGAACATTTTGTCGCTAATTTGGTGCCATCAAAATTGTTACTGTTTCTTTGGGGGAAAAAAAAATCGGACCTTTTCATCGTTTTTTTCACCTCAACAGCTTTTTTTTTAAGCCGAACATCTGTGGAAAGGTTTCATCTGTAAGAAAAGGTTGAGTAAAATGCATCCTGCTCACTTTTTTGGTAACATTTTAAAGGCTCCATTATTTAATAAACTGTTTAATAGCACCCCCGGAGCACCCGCCGCCCTTCCAAGAGCAGGCAGCTCGGCTTTGCACCCGGAGCAGCGGCTGCAGGGACAGGGACGGTGCCCGAGCCACAGGGACACGATACGGCACGTCCCCAGCTCTGCAGCGGGAACTGGACTGCGGCATCGCATGTGGATGAATAACTCCGGCGCTGCAGACTCTGCTCCATTAGGCTCTCAGTGAACTGGGGTTTATCATTATTGCTGTTGTTGTTGTTATCGCGTTGCTGTCCCCACGGTGTGCGGTGCGGCTCAGTGGGGGGATGATTTTTGCCCAGTTATTTCTGAGTTGGGGGAGCCAGCCGAGGCCAGAGCGGCTCTTCTGCTCCTCTGCCTGCTGCTGCTCCGCTGGGGCAAGCCAGGGTTTTCCAGCAAAACCCTGTTTCTTTAGAAATTTTCCCTGTTTTGACCCTGCGCCAGTGGTGAGCTGGGACAGCCCCAGCGCGGGCTGCGCTGGTCCCCTCCCAGGGCCGGGAGGATGCTCAGGGGCCGATACCCAAAAGCATCGGCAAGCAGAGCTGGGGCAGTTGTTGCAGCTGGCTCGGGGACCACACCGCCCGCTCCCGGGCTGCTGCAACCCCGTGGGGCAGCGCTGGAGTTTGGATTCATCCCAGCACCCACGGCAGCAGCACCGCTGCCACGGCACCGTGCAACACCGGGGCACTCGCCAACACCGCAGCCCTCACGCTGTGCCCGAGGTTGGCCTTGCTGTCGCAGGCGGTGGCAGACGCAGTCCCAGCCACCAAGACCAAGAGAGCCGAGCTCAGCTTTAGGCCCAGCAATAGCCCCCCGCTTTTGGGCTGGATCCTGCATTAACCCTCTTTACAGCCCCTGCCCAGCCCCAGAGCAGGCAGGGGTCTGGCACCGTCAGCCTGCGGATCAGAGCAGGCAGGAGGCCAATCCGGGATGCAGGCAGAGCTCTGGGTGAGCTACTCTCACCCCTTTATCCGCCGAAACATTAAAAGTTTCAATTATTCTGCCTGTGACTCATTTCTGATGTCTTTTCTCAGCAGAAACTCAGTAGGTGGGACAGGCAGGCACCCAGAGCTGCTTTTTCTACCCCTCGAGATAAAGCTGCTCAGCACCAGCAGCGCCAGCAGAGCCATCTCCCGCGAGCTGACGTTGGTCCCGCCTGGGAGGAAGGATGTTCTGACCCCGCCGACGCCGGTGGCACGAGGAGCAAAGGGGCCGGTGGCTGCAGAAAGCCCCTCTTTGGCTGGGGAAGGACAGGGCAGAACAATCAGCCATTTAATTCAGTCGGAGGCGGCATCCCATTAAAATATTGCCCTCCAAGTTGTGCGCACATGGCAAAAACCAGAGCGCCCGGCTACCGGCCAGACAAAGGGAGCCTGTGCTCCCGAGATGTTTTATTCATGCGCAGCCTGGAAACACAAACAAGCCCAGCTATTCTGCTGCCCAGGACTCGATGCAGCCCTGCCTTTGTGATCGCGGCTGTAGAGACAGGGATTGCAAAGAGGGGCCGGAGTGGGAATTGCAAGGAGGGGCTGGAGTCCTCCCCGCCGTGTGGGACTTGTTGCTCCGCTGCCAGAGCGACTGCTCCCCCTCCCCAGGCTTACTCAGATTAGGCTGGTTCAGCACCAGAAATTGCAATTGTTTTTCCAATTTCTCTGGCTTATTGCACTCATTCACCTGGCTGCTTCGCCGGAGTCGCAGGCTCCGCTCAGGACCAGCGCTTGGTCCTTCCGTCATCGCTGCTGAGCCGAGCCTGGAGCAGCCGTCCCCAGCGAGGACATGGGGACAGTCCCCTGCTCCCAACCTGGCTGCCAGAGGCAAGAAAAGGCCACCTGCAAACAAAGCAGTAATAGAAGAGTCACCCTTAGTCTCACCCTGATCACTTCTAATTGAATATTAATACCATCTTGATCTTCCTTTTAATGCTCCATTTAATCTGAATGTTTGTCTTATTTTCGTTCCAGGCAGAGGATTAGCCATCCTGGGCACACGTGGGGTTGGGCCATGGCTACTGCAAGCAAAGTTGGAAAGCTACTTCCACACAGAAATAATTGCAAATTCAACTATCGGAATCGTTAGAAATGAAGTTAATACCCAGCACCAGCGATTCAGGGCGCTCAGGGCAGGCAGGGTCTGTGCCTGGGCACCCCGCACCGGGGACTGGCATCACCCCAGCCCCGCTCAGCAGGACGGAGCAGAACCGCCCCGCGGCAGGGACATGGGTGTCTCGGGGCGGGTGACACGGGTGTCTCGGGGCGGGTGACACGGGTGTCTCGGGGCAGGGGCCATGGGTGACTCGGGGTGGGGGCCATGGGCATCTCCGGGCTCATGGAATGACTGTGCTAAAGCGCCTGCCCGAGGGAGGTAACCGTGTGGGTTTGGGGCAGAGACTGCACATCTCCCTTGGGTGAACCAGCCCCGTCCGTCATTCCGAGGAGTGCGATGGAGGTGATACCGGGTGGTCCGGGGGGGCTGGCACGTCCCATCCCACGTGCAAACCCAGCGCGAGGGCAGTGGGGCAGCAGGGCAGGAGCAGCTCCGAGGGGGGCAGCGGGGTGGATTCGCCCCTGCCGAGAGGCAAAGCAGGCAGTGGTTAAGAGATGCCACAAATCTCCATCCCCATCTCCACCCGGCCCCAGGCTGCCGGTGCTGCCTGGTGACTCACGGTGGGGAAGACCCCACCAGCCATGGCAAAGCCAGATCAAACCCAACATCCCCGGGCTGGCTGCTACCGACGCTCCTGTCCACGTGTGACTTTTTTTCCCTGCTTGAACGCTCATTGATCAGAATTCACAACACGGCTTGGGGCATGGGGCAAACAGGCATTGGATGAAAATAAAGGGTGAAAAACCCCCATGAAAAAACCATCCGTGATGCAAACGGGTGGCACCGTGCACCTCTGCCCTCTCCTGCAGAGTGGGGATCGGGTACCCCGCACCTCGCAGCCCGGTCCCAGGCGCCCCAGCCCACGCCGTCCTACCCAGCTTCTCCAGGAACACACACAGCTCCGCAGCCGCTGAAAGACGTTTGGTAACGCGTGAGTAATGGACCGGTTTCATCCCTTCCAAAATCACGATAACCCCAAAGGATGTACCAGCCGAGGAAGACGTTAGCATGGAAGGCGTGCAGCAAGCAGTGCTGCTGCCAGAAATACCAGAGGAATTAGCAAATTGGGTTGCAGCTCTCAAGTGAAACCATTTATTGAGGATGGACTGTTCCTTCTCGTAATCCTCTGTCATCAGGACTCGCTGCGAAAATTTAACTGTGTCAGACTAAGGCGGAGCGGTAAGCCCCAGGGCTAGTTCTGCGGGTAGAAAGACTCATTCTTTGCCCGATGCTATTTGCAAGTCAAGTGCATTTCTTTCTTCGTGTTGTAATTGCTGAGGACTGGGAATGCCTTACGAAGCAGCGAGTGGTGGCGGGGGCCGTCTGGTGCCGAGGTGTGCCCAGCTCACACCGATCCCATCCCCCAGCTTATCTCCTGCTGCCAGACACCTGATCGAGGGACACGAAGCGAGATGGGCCAGAGCCGCCGCAGGGCTCGAGCAAACTTTGGGGGATGCAGCTTCCTCCACATCACGGTGACGGTGGCAGCCGCGTGGACCTGCTCCGTCCCCTCCATCGTCCCCTCCACCGCGGTGGCCTGCGCAGTGTGGGGTGACGGACCCCACGTGTGCCTGGATGATCTGAGGAGGAGGACACTGAGAATATTGTGTAATCCGATGTCATTTTAGCATGGTTAGGGCTAACAGCACAGAAAGCTCAAGCAAGTCTGCTGCTCGCCCCAGATCCAAAGGGACCAGCAGGAACAGCCTGGCCAAGGAGAGCTGGCACAGGGATGTTTAACAGCCCGAATATTCATTTGAGGGACATTAACATGGGCAATGCTTAGAGTATATAAAGCACCTGGTGACTCAGAAAGCAGAGGGAGACGACCTTTGCAAGGCACTGCCAAGGTAACAGGAAAACCGCCCCAAAAGGAAAGGGATAAATGAAAAATTGTGCCTCAACTGCTCCCAGGGTACTCCCTGTTATTTATTGGGGAAAAAAAAAAAAACCCGGTGAAGCAGGAAGCTTAGAAAGAAGATGTAGCAACTCCCAGGTGAGGGAAGCTTTGGCCTCCAAAGGCAGTAGCACGAGGAGTTCATCTGGGGTTATGTCAGACCTGGTGACACACAAAGCTTTTCCCTTCAGCGCTCGAGCTTGCGTGCCAACCCATCGCTTTGGCTGCCGACCCGTATCGCATCCCAGCCTCCTCTTCAGGATATCACACGTCTCTTCCTCTGACCGCTCTAGGTGTGCAGCTCTTTGGAAATTAGTTGCCCTTCTCTTTGGGCTTTTGATGTGCCCCAGGAGGAGGGTGCATGGTAAGCATTGCTTCACTGCTGTTTGTGCAACCCTGCTGCAGATCCCTTATTATTCATGATGGTATCTTGCCACTTGATATGCATAATAGCTCAAAGGTACCGTTGACTACATTTTTCCAGCTCTTTGATGTGCTAGCGATAACTCGTTTCTGTTTCGCAGCCATTAAGCTAGGTGGAAATCATTACACTACGTTAAATGTGGGGTTTGTTCTTTAATCAGTGTTGTTCTGGTTCCAGGCTTGGTGTTGCAATCTGTCATACGTGGAAAATATCCTCTTAACCCAGGTTAACGATTCTGGAGGAAGTGAGCACAGCTTAACAGAGTTTCTTCAAGGTCAGAGATCGAGGACCAAACCCTCCCAGGAGACTCCAGCATCCCGGGCAGGTTGCAGCAGCTCCCCGGCCGCTTGCGTCTGCGCTGCTGGTGGCATGAGTTGCAGAAGTGCCCACGGCACGAACCAACCTCCCGGCACGGCAGACACACAGGTACATGCTAAAGCCACCCAGAGCAGACCCTGCGTATCCACCTGGCGACATTCACTTCAAGTTTTAATGTCGTTTTGGTGAAACTAGACTAAACGGGCCATCTCTTGGGTCAGGCTTGGAATTGTAAGGTGCACATTTTGGATGGCAGCTCTGCACCCCCAGCCCCGGCCAGGCGGTTCCTGCCCTGCAAAGCCTTTAGCTGCTCAAGAAGGGGATGGTGCACCCTGGCAGCCCTTCTCCTCCAGCACCTCTCACGCAGGTCATGGTGTCTCAGCACCCCTGAGCATTAACCACCCGTACTGCCGTGGTGCCAGCACTAGAAAATCATCTGGAGGCAGGAGGGGGAGAGGGAGGGCATTCCCTGCCAAGCACCCCTCTGGACACAGCACCCCTCTGGACACAGCACCCGATGGGTCAGCCTGACACTGTGCAGAGCTGGAAAGCGAACACCCGGCCCCAACGAGAGCATCACACGCTGCTCACAGAGCGCTCATCTGGCAGCCATGACCACCTATAGCTTCTGATAATGATTTTCTCAGGGAAGACTGATGAGAGGGAGGCTGACCCTGGCGATGGAGGGATGTGTCCCAGGTCTGCTCTGCCCTGCGGATGCCAGGGAGCTCAGCCAGCCACACACATCAAACCATCAGCACGCGACGGCCGGATTAAACCTGGACAACACGGGCTGGGGATGCGATGACTGGCAGCGTGCTGGACCAGCTACAGGCTGCTGCGAGCACGACCAGCTCGTTAGGAAGTGGCTCCTGCCAGCGAGGCGAAGCAGCCGAATCGGTCCAAATCCTGCAGCGTGTTCCCTCCACGACCATGGGAGCTGGGGACATCCACCCACTCCAGCTGAGCACTTCCACCCACGGGCTGGAGGGATGTGCCGGTGCTCGGGTGGCTGTGGGAGAGCTGCCAGCGTCCTCAGGGTCCACCCGGACCTTCTCAGCATGTGGCTTCTGGGCCTTTGGGACTTTCTCTTCATTGTCCTGCAGTAAAATGAGGCTGCAAAGGGCGGAAGGGTCCTGGCCAGAGGAAACCTCGGGAGCAAGGAAGGGCCATGGCGAGAGGGTGCTTTGGGGCAGGGAGCACCGTGCCGTCGGGAGGCAGAGCAAAGCAGCAGGGCAGCAACCCACGTGCTGGGTGTGAAATGGCCCCTGGATGAGGCCCTGGGGACAGCCCGGGGACAGGTTCACTCTCGGAGAGCCCTGGAGAAGATGGCAGAGCCCCGCGCACCCGTCTGCAGAGGAGCTGCCTCCTGCAGAGCCGGTACACCGCAGCCCGAGCGCAAAGACCCTCCGCAACGTGCTGTCCCCAAACGGCTTGCTGCTGGTGAAGGTTAAGGATGCACCAAGAGAAGGAGGAGCGCGCTGTGGCATGCCGCCCTGCACCGCGTGGGGCAATGGCAGGAAACCCGGCAGCTGGCAGGAGGGAGCCTGGCAAGCAGCGGGCTGTGCTCTGCGCAGAGCCCCTCGAAAGCCGGTGTGGTTTTCAAATGAAGGCTATATTTGTTTTGCAAAACCTCAAACCACCCCTCCCAAGAGTGTATGACAGAGACAAGTGAAAATGGGAAAATCTTCACCCGTTAACCCCTTCGTGCCGGGGGCTGGAGCGGGAACAGGTTGCCTGCGCCGAGGATGGGGCCGGCAGAGCCCAGCTCGGCTGTCCATGCCAAGAGGCAGCTGGCAGCGGCTGCTCCGCTCACGCTTGTCTTTCACGCTCGTTCGAGGGCTTTGGCAAGCGACGATTCGGTTTCGCTTCCTGCTTTCTTGCAGTCTTGGCATGTTTAGTTTGGCCTCCTGTGTTTTGCGACATGAAAGCCTTGGCTATAAATACATCGCATCGTGTCTCCGAAGGCTTTGTGGTGTTTTCCTGCCTGCGCTCTTCGTCCCTTTGGGAAGGTCGGGAGCTGGTAGGAGTATGTGGAGCTGGCTCCGGTGATGCCGGTGGAACAGCTCCCTGCCCAGAACAGCCCTCAGCACATGGCTCGCAGCATGAGGCCGCTGGCCTCTCCAGAGCCTTGCTTGACTTACAGATGTTTATCACGGCCGATAAGGCTGTGCCGGCTCTTTGCACAAGAGGAAGGAGAGGTTTCTGCAGCAGTGAGCTGGCCACGAGCCCGGGGAGCGGAGCTCGGGGTCGTGGTGGTGGTGCTGGACCCCTGGGCTCGCCCGCAGCAGTACTGCACCCCAAAGGGCTCTGGCATCGCTCGTTCCTGGAGGTCCCAAATACCGCCAGGACCTGCCGGCTGCAGACGCGCAGCCCAGGTCCTCCCCGGGGCCGGTGTGCCCAGCTTGACCCGCCGATGCTCGCACGCCAGCCCGGGCAGCGTGCCACAGAGCACCCACGCCAGGGCAAGCAAGCCTTGCAAAGGGTAAACATGTATACGGTAGCAGCCCAATAATTACGGCCCTAATTCAGCAAAGCATCACCACTTATGAGGCACCTAAGCATGTGCTTAAAGTTAATTACACGCTTAAAGATCTTTCCTGAATAAGCATGGATTTAAGGCTGTTTGGTATCTCCTGTACTTAACTGTGATTCAGCTCAACACCTACCCTACCTCTTCATTTCCAACAACCCCAAACCATCGTGAAGTGACTTCAGAGCTCGGCCCCAGCGCTACAAACCAAACAGCTCTGCACTTCTCTCTGCAGGCTTGCTTTGTAGGTATGAAAATAAATATCCTTTTGATTCTTACAGCTTTGTTTTCCTGATAGCACTTCCCTCCCTGCAAGCCAGCAACTTCCAGGCTGATTAGGAACTTGCTCTGTAGAGACCTCGTGAAATGGCTTCTCTGAGAGAATCAGATACTTGGCGGGGGGGG
>VXBL01009715.1:45020-64776 GCA_013400195.1 Aramus guarauna
GGGGGGGAAGAGACAGCAAACGCCTCGGTAGAAACTGTCCCGCTGCAAGATGGTGAAGCTGAACTGGTCCCTTCCACGCAGTCAGTTTTTCCACTGCATTTGCATATCTCGGCTGTTTTCTCGCAGCCCGCGCCCGGTGCCTTTTCCCCTGTGCAGTTTCTGCTCAACAGTCGCGTGTGAACCGGAGCCACGGCTGCCTGCGGTTTGCTCCGCGCCGGAGGTGCACCGCTGTGGCCGGGGGCCGGCGGCTGCTGGAAGTCCTCCTGCCACCCCGGCCGTGTCAGGGCCAGATGCATCCGCAGGACCCTGCGCCAGCGACTGGGGGGAGGTCGAACCCAACCAGCAGCAAAAATACCTGCGGGTGCAGCTGGGTAATGATAAGAGGGGCTGGTTGGAACAAGCTGCCCCCGGCGTGGCTTCTGCTTTTAGCATCATTTCTTTAACAAATCAGAGCAAACATTTTCAAGAGAAAAGGATTTCGAAGCAAGTGGTTTGGGGATTTTGCTGCTGAAATTCCCCAGGGAAACATTCCTGGACCCAGAAAGCCCAGCGGAGCCACCCAGCCGCTTGATAATTCGGGCGGGCAGGGCCCTCACCAAAGAGAGCCCAGAGACCTGCCTGTAATCTTGCCATTTAATTCAGCATTTGAAAGTCTTTGAGGGTTTTTTCAGTCGAGTTTCTGGTACAAATTACATGCTGCGGCATGTGTGGCTCTAAAACACAACTTCAAAATGGGATGGATCTCACCAGAGGGGCTGGTTCTCTGGTAGAGACTCTGCGCGGACCCAGACGTGGCCCTGCCTGGCAGAAGGATGCTGGATGCCTGGTCCCTCCCTGTGCAGCCCCAAGGATGGATGGAGCTCCACAGCCTCCCCGGGCAGCCTCTTCCAGTGCTCAGCCGCCCTCACCATCAGAAAGTGTTTCTCCATCCTGTCCTCTGCGGTGCCTTCCTGCGGGCTCAGCGGGTGGGAGCAGAGCTAATCCCTCGGAGAGAGCCCCAGGTCTTCTCCAGGCTCCCGTCCCGCCCGAGGGATGGCCACAGAGCCCATCCTTCAGTGGGACAGCTGGGGGAGGACACAGTTCTGCAGCCCCGAATGGCACCAACCCCTCGGCGCTGCGTTTCAGATGCTGCCGCCCACCCCGTGAATGCGTGTGATGGGCACCTTCCCAGCGCTGACAGCCAGGAGCCTCTCAGAGCTGCAGATAAAGTTATCATTAGCATCTATTAGCAATAACAAACAATATCTGCTTCGTTCGTTGTTGTAGGCTGGGTTATTAGTGCTGGAAAAACAGCTCCCCTAACACCCTTGGAGCCAGCCGAGATTCATCTGTGTCTCATTAGCAGAGCCTTCCTTCTTTGTTTGTTCAGATAAAATTAACTCTCCTCCTGGAAAATAAAGGAGCGAAGAGCCGCTCTCCCGGCCCAGCCCAGCCTGCCCCGCTGCTGGCCCCGAGGGCTCCGGGCGGGCGCGAGGGACCGACCCCAAAGCCGGGGCAGCCCCGTGTGCTCACCGCTGGACACGGCCTCTGCTCCCACAAGCTGCCCAGTTCTCCTGCGAAACGCACGTCCCGCTGCTGCTCTGCAAGGAGCTTTGCGAGATGAGAGGCAGAAACGCCCCGGAGCAGGGGGCTGCAGCCCCTCTCTGCTGATCTTCACTTCCATCACCTCCCGCCCCAAGCCCCCCCAAAGGTCGCCGAGTCGCCTCCCCCTCCTCCCCTCCCTGCCCCACTCCCCCTCCCAGCACGGATATTTCCTCCCTGGACATTTCTNGCAGCCTGGCTCCGGCAGCGAGCAGAGCTCTGCACAGCAGCAGTCACAGCGAGGGTGATGCACAGCTGGGCTGGGTACCGGGGTGCTTTCCCGGCTGGGTCCCAGCCCTGCCATGGGTGACCCCACTATCCCCCTGGGAAGGTGCCCCCGGAGCCCGGCCCGTGGAGGCAGCTCTGCCGCAGGCGTGTGAAAGCAGGACTGGCCCGGAGAGGTACTGAGCATGGGGCAGGACATGAGTAATTGGGGTAGGACAGGGCTTTCCCGGGCAGAGCATGCAAAACCAGGGATTTTTGTGTTTCCATTCACATCTACTTAACCCCACAGGTCGGTTAATGCTTTTGTAAAATTACGTGTGTTACTCGTCAGGCTCAGCATTTTCATTCGGTTGCCAAAGCCGCTTGGATATTTATAAAACAGACCAAAAAGAACCCAAAACCCCAGGGCCCAAATATCTCAGGTTTGTCAATCACAAAGAATCAAAAATAAATTGAATTTGCAGTCATGGACCTGCACAGCACCCTGCACCCCTGGGCCTGGGGTCAGGATGCATCCATGGCTGCAGGAGGTGGGGGCTCTGACAGAGCAGAAATCCCAAGTCTGGACCCAAACCTGCACCCGGCCGACACGAGGCGAGGTCTCCCTAAGTGCTGGAGATGCCGTGGTGTGATTCGAGGAGTGAGCCGGGTCCTCTGCCCCCAGCTGAGCTGCACGGGGTGCCGGGGAGACGGGGTGGGAAGGACACAAATGGCACCCAGGGATGAGGCACCCGATCTGCGCTCCCTGCACCGGGGTCCAGCCCCTCCCCAAGCGCTGCGCTTGCCCCGCATCCCGGCACGGTAATAACGAGTGAGGTGGTACGGAGCAAGGTGTGCGGGTGGATGTGTCAGAGCAGGGCAGCATCCTGCGCTGAGCAGAGGGTGCTGGGGAGGAGCCGGGCAGTGCCGCTGTGAGTACCCATGGTTTGGGTTGTGCAGCTTCTCCAGCTCTCCCCTCTGCAGCACCGAGCATCGCTCACCGCCCAGACACCCGCTGTGCACCGGGGCCTGGGCACGCACTCCCCAGCCCGGCAGGTAACACCTCCAACCCGCCCAGGGACCTCACGGGCACCGAGGGACCCGTGGGAGCCGAGGGATGGGGTAATGGTGCAGGGACAGCCGGCGAGGAGGGGCAGAAACACACGGATGTGTTTCAAAAGCCACCGGAGAGGGAAACCTCCGCAGGCGCTGTGCGAGCACCACGGTCCTGGCACAAACGCCCCAACGCTGGGCAATCTCCGCTGGAAATACCTGTGCTCTTTGAGCCCATCGTCAGCATTCACAGTGAAAAACCCATAACGAATAAACCTCAAAGCAGCAGATGAAGGACGAGCCCAGAGCTCTCGTGCCCGGCAAGCGCCCACCCTGCGGGCCAGATCCTTGCGGAGGTGGGACGGAGAGCCAGGTTCAGCAGATGCCCAGGGATGTTCTTCTGAAGGTTATAGGCCAGCGAGGATTGCTTGGTTTTGAAGTTTGTTTCTAAAATGACTAAATGTCTTTTTTCATAGCTCGATCATTGTCACAGGATGGGTTAGTGCTCCCGAGAGCCGGGCTCTGGTCTCCTGTCGCAGCCTGGGGACTGCTGCTCGACCCTCAGCAAGTTTGGTGCCCAGCCTCTGCTCCAGCTCACATCCGTACTTGGAGACCGCCCTGAGCTACTCCAGCCTTGTGTTTAGAAAGTTAAAATAAAAAAGCCAGCCCTGCAGGTCTGCTGCAGGAGCTGGACACCAGCATCACCAGGGCTGTGGGAGGCAGAGACTGGAGCGCACTGGTCAGCAGCTGGGAGGTGACTTCGCTGTTTTGGGGCAAGAACATGAAACTCTTTAACACAACAAGGCTGTTAAACAAATCCACCTGAGGCCAGGGAGTTCAGCGCTGTTTAGCCTTCCAGTTGAGCGACAATCGCAATTGATCCTGCTGGGAGGTTAAAAAATAAAATAAAATCATCATTCTGGAACAACACGTTTCAGCTGGAGCAGCCTCGTGCCCATTAGCAGTAATTGAGCGATGCAGGGCTGTGCCGCCGGAAGGCTGATTTCCCCGCGCAGCGGTGGCATGATTAGGGACGGCTTCGGCTCTGCCCGCGGGGTGGAACGGCTCGGCCTAATTGAGAGAGAAATGCCGGGGTTTGGGCAGAGGGACACTCTGCCGGCGTCCCCGGCGAAGCCACGGGGAGCTGTGGCAAGCAGAGACGCACAAGTGTGGCTGAAACTGCGGGGATTTGGGAGGGGTTGGCATGGCACAGCATGGCATGGCACAGCATTGCACGGCATGGCACAGCGTGGCACAGCATGGCACAGCATGGCATGGCATGGCATGGCATGGCACAGCATTGCACAGCATGGCACGGCATGGCACAGCATGGCATGGCATGGCATGGCACGGCATGGCACAGCATGGCACAGCATGGCACAGCACGGCGCAGCATGGCATGGCACGGCATGGCACAGCATGGCATGGCACAGCACGGCACAGCACGGCATGGCACAGCACGGCACAGCATGGCATTGCACGGCATGGCACAGCACAGCACGGCATGGCATGGCACGGCATGGCACGGCATGGCACGGCACAGCACGGCACAGCACGGCACAGTATACGCACAGGGCTCGCTGGGTGCAGGACCTCTGCAGCACCGCTAAGGCTTTTATGCACCTTAAGAGCCTCTTGAAAGCCTCATTTTGAAGGGGGGTTACAGAGCTCTGAAGAAAGCTGAAATAAAATATTTTCCCTCTTGCACGTGTCGGGGAAGCAGCAGGCCTGGGCTAAATGGGACGGGCTGTGCCGTTTTGCCGTATTATTTAGCTGCGCTGGAAATGAAGGATGAAGGTGATAAAGGGTTTATTTTAGCAGGCAGCAGCCACTAACTGCTCGGTAATGCACCGAGGAAGAGCTCAGCTCCGCCATCCCGTTTCCCATTCCAGTCACGTGCCCCCAAAATTGCAAATGGAGATTTGTTACATTTCATTTGCTCCCATCCCTGGGAAGCCATTTGCGATGAGTTCACGTCTCCCAGGAGGCTCTATTCCAATCAAAGTGAAAAGAGAGGAGGAAAAAAAAAGTCACGCTACACCGGATGACAATGATATCTCAGTGCCGATCGCTGGGTGCTGACTGGCGCTACACGTTTTAATAACAGCCAGCCCATGTGCAGCCACAAGGCTGAGGTACTGCTCCCAGGCTGAGCGATGCTGAGCGATGCTGAGGTACCGCTCCCAGGCTGAGCGATGCTGAGGTACCGGTCCCAGGCTGAGGGATGCTGTCGGTGCAGCTCAGCCCAGTTTTCTCCCCTGCACTGGCTCCAGCTGCCGGCTGCTCCGGGACGGACACCCTTGGGTGCTCAGGTTTCCCCTTTTCCATGAGCAGCACCTTGAGCCTGGGCAAATAAAACCAGGGACTTTGCAAACTCAGAGAGGACAGGCTGCGTGGCTGGTTCAGTTTAAGCAATTCTAGTTTTATGTTGGCTTGTGCTTTACAAACTCTCATTACCCGAGTATACACACACACAGAAACCGAAAGCAGAGATGGCTGGGGCTTGGTCGCTTTTTTTTGTTTTGTTTTTTGGTTCCCTCTTTTTTAAAAAAAACCTTGTTTCCATTTTAGGGCAGTTTTGTGGGCTGTGGTCTGGTGTTATTGATTAGGGCATGTTATTCTGGAGCAGGAAGCTGCCTGACATACTGCCTGCCTGCTGCTAAATTGAAATCTCCTAATCTTTCCAATCCTTTTAAGCACTGGCAAATGAAAAGGCAGCACATTGTGGAAAATCTCTGCTCAAGGGGAAGCAAGGCAAGATCTGCTGGAGGGGACCCGGGCAGGCAGAAGAGGGGTTCGCTTCTCCTGCACGTCGAGCCCCTGTTAGCAGGACCTGGCCCAGGGGCTGCCGGTGCTGCTCCGGCACGCGCGGTGCTGCCGGCACGGGGGGATGCCCTCGTGGGGAGCTGGCGGGGGGGTCCTTCCCCATCCCATAATAACAGCAGAACAGGAGGACTCTTCCCTGAAAACAGCAGACCTCAGCCTGTACGAAGCCTTCCCTCTACCCATCCAGGGAAGGGGTGTTGAATTTCTGGCTGTTCAGCAGCATCTTCCCTTCTGCTCCCACACACTTGGCTTCTCCTCCCTGCCCCCCGGTCCATCACCTCCCCCCCGGTCCATCACCTGCCCCCCGATCCATCACCTGCCCCCCGATCCATCACCTGCCCCGTGCCCCCAGCCCCGAGCGTGTGTCCCCTCTGAGGGGTCCGTGTGCTGGGGCCACCCGGGGCCGCAGGGTCACTGGGCTGGGGGGGGACCGGAGCCGCCAGGCACGACTTGGCCCACTTGTATTTTTAGTATGTGATGCTGGGAAAAGGAGAGCGTGTTCATTAACCTGCACAGCCAGGAATAACAATTGCCTTCCATCAGGACTTCATGAATAAGTCGCACCATCTGATTTAGTTATTTATATCCTTCCTGCTGGTAAATTAATTAATGTTTCATTTGCAGCACAGGCAGCCCGTAAGACTGCTTCTCCCTGCTCTGAAAGTGGGCACGTTACAATGTCATCTGCTTTAAAAGGTGTTTTTCCTAGGAAGATGGATGGTAAAAACAGGCCACTCACCCGCCAGTGATGCTCGGTCACCTCTTGCCATGCCCCGTGCCGTACCAGCAGCGGAGAGGCGTGCCGCAGCCAGCCAGGGTCCGTGGGGCATTTGTACAGTGCAAAGAGTCACTTTTATTCTTTCCACTGGATATTAAGCAGCGTTCGGGGGGAAAGTCGCAATCCCGTTGCTGAGGTGGGTTTCTGGTCCATCCATCCAGGGGGAGGATGGGAATCACGGGGGCAGCCGGCAGCGCCGCGGGGCCAGGAGTGCCCAGGGGCCGTGGAGCTCAGTGTGCAAAAGAAGATGCCTAAAGGGCAAAGAAATATTTCTATAAACGTCTTCAGTAAAATGGACCGAAGGGAAAGGGAATTATTTTCTTATCGTGGGGTAGCAGGCAAACAGCAAAGGGTGCGGGGAAGGAGGAGCACGGCGGAGCAGCGGCAGACGGTGCAGAGCTGCTGGGATGGGTGAAAGTCTCCGCTGGCTGCAGGGAGGGCTTGGGGCTGCCCGGGGAACCGCTCGAGGGGTGGGCAGAGCCACCCACCCGCTCCCGGCACAGCAGCTGGGGCTGGGCTGCGGGTGCAAACCAGCCCTGACGGAGCCGGGGGGATAAAACCGCTCCCGGGACTGACGGTGCCCCTGCCAAGGGGGATGCGGGGCGGGCGGCTCGGCTGCGGCACCGGCGGATCCCTTGGCTTCTCGTCCCGGCGCTGGCTCCAGGGTTTTGCACGCCTGCTCTCCACAGCCGCAGCGGGAAACGCCAACGGCAGCGCATGACTCCCTTGGGACGAAGATAAGAAGCTGGAAAAATAAACTGCGCTCCCAAGGTCGCAGAGGCGCTCGGGGCTCTCCCTGGCACACGGGCTGCTTCCCTTTCCGCTTTCAGAGCAATCGCCTGGGGCCTTTACGATGGACTAAAGCAAAATATTTCTGCTGGGGGAGGGCTGGCAGAGGGCGAGCACCGCCTTCCCCCCTGGCACGGGCCACTCCAGCCCCGCAGAGATGCCCCATCGTCCCCGTGCTGGGCTGCCAGCGACGGCAGCGTGCCTCTGGTTTGGTTATTTGCTTATGGCATCCTAATACACCCCATTATTTTTCAATGCAGACAGTTGCGGTTCATTTGCTTCACCATCAGGCGGGGGTTTGTAGGAGATATTCTAATGCCGGCCACGTTTTAATTTCCTCCAACATCATGTTTTGCGTGTGCTAAGTACAGACGAGCTTGGGCCCAGCGATGGGATCCCAGGAGATCCCCATCATCCCAAGAGAGACGGTGCCCCAGAGCTGATCTGGTCAGCGGTCCCTTCCACGGCAGTGACCCACACCCTGCAGGTCCTCGTGGAGGGGACCTCACGTTCACCGTGCTTCCGAAGATGGAGCTGCAACATATTGATGTGGGCTGTTTGGGGGTTTTTCCAAGGAGTATCCCTGGTTTTTCCATGCCTTATCCATGGCATTCCCACCCCCAGAAGTGTCGCGGCCAGGAGCTGTGGGCTCGAACCGGAGCAGGTTGATATTAAGAGAAACCCTTCAGCAGAGCAACCCCCGTGCATGTGGAGGCAGCAGCACCGAGGGGTTTTGAGACCAGGGATCCTGCTGTAATGCCAGGGGCAGCGTTAATCCTGTCCCGTGGGGGGAATTCCCGGGGGACCTCTCACAAACCTCTCCGGCCTCTCTGTTCTACATCCATGAAACTAGTGGCAAACCCAGAGGTGAAGACTGTGGGTGAGAACCAGAACTGCAAGCCTTGAGCCTTGATTTTGGTTTTTTTTTAAGCTCCAACCTCCATTATTTGGGATGCCAAGTCTGATTCCGGATGATTGCCCACACCAGAAGCTGGAACTGTGCTCTCCACCGCAGCAGTGTCACCCTGGGGTGGGTTTTCCTTTGGCTCCTCATATTTTGGATGCTTTAAAGATGATGATCAGCAACATTTTTATCTCCTCAGTATTTCCTCCTTTCTAAACATCGCAAAGACAACAAAGATATTCCTCTCTAGGCCTCCCTTTCTCATCCCAAATCTCTCCTCTAAACCAGAAGGACAGTCCTAGCCTTTCCCCTGTCAAACCTGGGAACATCCAATTTCAAGCCCTGTTTTCATTGATTTCTTTTTTTTTTTTTTTTTTGGGTGATATCGTCATCGGGTCGGTCTGTGCCGGGGTGTGGATGCCGCAGCTCGCTCGGCTCTTAGCCCCTGTAAACCGTAGTAATAAAGCATGTGCTAGAGAGATGTCACTGGCAGGATTGTTAATGCGTGAGCCTAATGAATATGAATGGTCTCTTCATAAATGTAGCTTTGTGTCATTAAATTCCTTCACACCTCACTGATCATGGAAAGGTTACTCAGAATTAAATGTAAATCACATATTTACTGGTACGAAACAGATCAGTGTGTCGTTTTTTTTAAAAAACATATAATTTAATAATGGTGCAATCTTCCCCCAGCAAGGCTTGGGTGATGGATCCGCGGCGGTCGCTCACTCAGCGTCTCGGTGGAAGGTGATACAGATCTCACGTGATGGGCAATTTACACCGTTTTCTTTCCAAAACAGTAGACTCCAGTTCTTAATCATGTCAGTGGCCCAGAAATGAAAGGAGTTATTTCACCCATGTCACTCCATATAATTAAAAGATTAAGGAATGGCTTCTGTTGTGTTATAAATTAAGGGGCTGGGGTTGGCCGGGGAGCACGAGGGTCGGGAGCACCACGTCCGGGAACACCGGTCCCTGCCGCCGCTGGAGGGGCGAACAACCCCCACCCCCCCAAACTGCACCCATCAGCATCCCCAGCCACCGCTCGGGACGTTCCCCAAAGCCCATCGCCCGCAGTGACACCCAGTAACGCCGGAACAAGGCACGGCTCTTTGTTGTCGTTGTTGCTGTCAAACCGTCGCATTGTGCCAACTGCCCACCCCGGGCAGCGCCTGCCCCCCCCGGCCCGCGGCCGGATGCTTTACGGGGTGCAGCACACCTCTGCCCACCCGGCCCCCCGCGATGCTGCGGGCGCAGACGGCTCTGCCCGGGGATGGGGAAAAGCGGTTTGCAGAAGCTCTGAAGAGCCGCCCCAGCTGCCCGCCAGTAAAGTCCCCTCCAGACTGCTTTAAACAGCACCAGCACGCATTAGCGTGGAAGGGAGAGCTGATTAGTAATTAAGTGGCTTTTAAAAATAAAACCGTTAAGACTAATCCCATCAAAATTGGAGCTTCATCCGGGCAACTCCTATTAATTATCGTCCCACCTTGCAGTTTCCAAAGGCTGGGCTGTCAGCAGCTCTGTAAGTAAATGCACAGGTTTTACGAAATCCTCGCTGGTAGGGGCGTGCTCCCCCCTGCCCCTCTCTCGGAGGTGGGGAATGTCCCAGTCTCTGCCCGAGGTCCCCGTCCCTCCCGGTACGCACATCCCTGCTGCAGAGCTGATGCCAGCAGCACCGTCCCGCCGGCCGGGGATGCAGCCGCGGTGCCGCCGGCAGCCGGGGGGTTCGGTGGGAGCCTGGGGCGGCTCTTCCCGGCTGATAAACCAGGGGCTGAGCCCCGGCTAATCCCACCGAAGCGACTGGCTGCTCTCTGCCACGAAGGGAGGCGCAGGTTTCAGCCGCAGCGTGTTGCTATTGCTCTCAAAGTATCAATAATTTCAGGGTTAAAGAAACAAAAGCTTTTTTTTTTTTGCTTGTTTGTGTTTTTCCCCTCATCAATACTGGGGCCAGGCAGGCCACTTCCAGACAGTCCCCGGGGCCTACTCAGCTATTAAAGATAGAAATTATATCTTCATAACCCAGGATATTGCTGCTCGCTTATTTATGACTTGCTCCATTTCAAGAATATTTATTCTAGACAGGGAGCCTGATAATTTTCATCCAATCTACTTCTCATAGCTCAGGGCAAAAGAATGGAACAGCTCAATTGAAAGAGCACTTTCCCATTATTGCCAGGTAAGGGCAGAGCAAGCTGATCTCATTTCTGCCCTTGCCTCGCTAGCACCGCTGTATGCAGCTCCGATTTTTTTTTTTTTCCCCTTCTTCTTTTTCTTTTCCATTTTTTTCTTTTTTAATTCATCGAGGAATGGCAGCCCACACAACCACTTAAAGGAAGTACTGCATAAATCCCAGTGCAGTAATTACCCATTTGGAAACATGACGCTTTATAGGAGAAAAGGCATCGTGCCAGGATGCTCAGCACGCTACTCCTACTCCAGCTGAAATCCTCCCAGGGCTTGTAGGCAACGGTTAGCGTCTGCAGTCACAGGCTAATAAAACTAAGCCATTACAGCTGGGGCAGGAGAGCTGCAGCCCACAAAGCAGAGAGCTTCCGAGGTGGGAAAAAGCCGTTCACAGGTTACGGAGCAGAGGGAGGAACCGGAGGACCTGCAGCCACATGGAAACACAAGGGCACTGCCGGGGGTTGCATCCGGATCGGTGTGGGCCGGCGCTGCCTGGGGTGCCGGGATGCTGCGGGATGCTGCAGAGACCCAGCACCATCCCCGAGCGATGCCCCATCAGCACCCACCTCCGCGCACCCCGCTCCGGCCAGGGAGCACCTTCCTCCACCTGCCCTCCCGCCTGCCGCGTGCCGTTAAATGTCAAAGCCAATGAAGTGTTGAAAAGGCTTTATTGCTTTTTGTGAAGCCGATTAGGAATATCTTCTACTAGGTAAAGAGCAATATTGCAATATGAAGGATGGGGGAAGTTGAAGGCAGCCCGGTGTGAATTCCCCACAGAAACCTCTGTTCTGGCAGCCCGAGCAGTTATCAAAAAGACAATTTAAGCAGCACTGCGCTCTAACTAGCTGGAGGACAGGGGAGCCGGCCCTGTACAGTAATCTTTCAGCCTGTAGTAAATGAAATTGCAAAAAAATCAGCTTTCCTTCCTGATCTGCGGGGGGTGAAGATGCCAGAAGGAATGAAGGGTTTTTTATAACCATTAGCTCAACCCAGCTCACCCTGCCAACGGCTGACACCGGGCCGGCGGCTGCCAGGCGAGGATGAAGGCAGCTCAGCATCCTCTCTTCCCATCCTCTGCAGCCCTTCCAAGCACCAGCGCCCAAGAGAGGCCGAAGTAAACTCACAGCCCCCCGTGTTTTACCTTTACAGCTCCTGCCGACCCTGCCTGTCCAAAAAAGCCCAGCTGTGTGTAAAATGAAGAGCCTTGTCACCGTTAGAAAGACGGTTGATGCAACCACCAGATACCAGGTTCGATGGCCAAAGGGGTTCCTCGTGGGAGCGATGCCAGGTGACGCAGGTGAGGTTGTTACGGATCGGGATGTTGCTGGGAACAGCAGATTCGGAAAGCCACCAGGCACCGCGGGCTGAAAGTCACCTTTGAAAATCTCCGTATCTGGGGGGGAGAAAGGCTCCCGCTCCTGGGGGGCCATCCCTGCCGTGCCAGCACGAGGCATGGCACACCGGCACTGCGGGACCTGCCACCGTCTCTCGGATGGCTCGCCGGTCACCTCGGGTGCCTTCCTGTCTGCACAGCAGCGCTGGAAAACCAAGGCAGGTTAATGACTCTGGCAGCCAGCGAGGACCTAAGGATGCACGTGCCAGTCCTCGCTGTTAATGATAATTATTTATGGAGCACCCTGAATTCACCCCGTGTTTTGGAACAGCAGCGTGATGGTCAAATCCAAGCCCTGGTGAGGTCTGCGGGAAGCAGAAAGCCATTTCCACCGGTTTTGATGGGAGCTGGACCGAGTCCTACAGCTCTGATGACATCTCCATGAATTTGCAGCAAATGTTGCCATTAGGAAAATGATAGCTTCCCAACTTGAAATTACTTACAGATGCATCAGGGGGAAAATTCCTTCTATTTATTCCTCGGTCAGGCAAAACTGAAAAAAAAAAACCCCAAACCTTCTCCAGCTGAAATGCCCATCCCGCCCATGGGACCCGCCACCCCCCGCCCATGGCACGGCAGCCACTTCGGTGCTCTGTTATTTACCACCGAAGCAAATAGCTGGGCTCAGAGTAGAAATTGCTGCCTGTGAAGCTGGAGGTCTTGCAGGTCAGCTTGAAACCTGGGTACATGTGCCGCCGCGCCGGCCAGCAGCCCTGCTCCGATCGCTGCCCTGTCTGAAGCATCGGAGCTGAGCACGCGGGGGGAACGGGGCGACGTGGGGGCTGATGTCCGTCTGTCTGCCCCAGGGCCACAACCAGCCCAACTGTACAACCAGGAGAAGAATTTTAATAGCAATTATTCCATCAGAGCAATTAATTTGAGTCAGCCGGAGCAAGGTGCGCGACTCCTGGTGCCTCTCAAGTGGCCGGGCTCATCCTGCTCCCCTCTCCCCAGGTCCTGGCCGGGGGGAGCCGAGCATCCCTCTGGGCATCCCCCTTTTTTGCAGGGAGAAGCCCCAGGGAATCCCAAACCGGCCGAGGGGGTGGAGGCCGAGCACGTGGGGGCTGCTCAGTTCTACAGAGCTCTGGCCAGCAAGCCACCCCATCCCTGTTCCAGCCCTTGCTTTGCCACCGGTGAGGGATGCTGTTTGCAGATTTTGCCTGAATTTGCAGGTTCTGCCTGAATTTGCGGGTTCGTGGCCCCTCCTCGAGCTGAGCTGCATCGTCCCACAGCATCTGCAGGAAAAGTGTGGGAGAGCAGTGCCCGGGTCGGGGCCAGTCTGCCGGGACTCATCCGGAGAAGCCAGTCCTGGGGAGGAGAAGGTAACCCAGACCTACACAGCCGCCAGGTCCCTGGGCTCTCTGGAGAACCGAGTCCAAACTAAGCTCTCACCAAAAGCTTTCCCGTCCCCAGCAGCTGGGGACACTGGCTGTACTGGTTGCAATGGGCTGAAGTGGCCTGTGGCTGATCTGGTCTCGTTTTGCAAAACGGCAGACCTGTGAGAGTGAGCCGGCCAGAAGTGGTGACCCAGGGCGCATCTCCGAAATGGGGTACGTGTCCTCCCTGCAGGTTCAGTCCTGCAGCTTCAGCGCAGGGGTCGCAGAATCTGGGAGGCAGAAATCCTTTAAAAGGAAGAGTTTGGCTTCAAAGGGCAATTTCTCTGGATCGAATGCAAGAAAATTCCCTCTGTCTGAGGCAGCTCTGCGATTTGGGGTACAAACTGCTCCCCGGACCACCGTGCCTTGGAACGACGCATGGCTTGTGCTTCTCTTTTTGCCTGCCCGTTTAAAGCGAGCGGAGACCCAGAGCCATCAATTCTTCCTCCGGCAGCCCGGGGGAAGGCTTCGCCGCCCCAGCAGCAACGCTGTGCCGCACCTGGTTTCCTCCCTGCTCACCCTGCTGCTTGCTGCCTGCGCTGGTGATTTACTCACGAGGATGATTATTACGGGCAGGCACGGATGTGCCGTTTATCCTCGATGTGCTGTCGTGGCTGTGCAGATCCGCGGCTCAGCTCAGCTCGTCTCGCTGGCTCAGACCCCTTCGATGTGCAGTGCAGATCCTCTGGCCCAGCTACCTCTTCATCAAAAAGCCTCGTGCATCCCTGGAGATGCACCCAGGGAGTCCGGTCCCCCCACCGCTCCCGCTGCCTGGGTGTCAGCAGCTCCCAGCAAAGCCCCAGGCTCCGGCCGTGGGCAGGGGACCCTGCTCAGCCTCTCCCCTCTAACATCGCCTTGCTTGAAAAGATAACATCTAATCTTCAAGGAGAGCAAAGGGGAATAACGTCTCATCACCGCTGTTCTGCACAGCCACGGTGTGACAGCACGTTGGACCCTCTGCACTCCAGAAAGGGTCGTTTGGGTTTTCCCAGAGGTTTTCTCCAGCTGCTGGAAGCTGTAAGAGATCAGGCGCCTCTCTGAAAAGCAATGGAGGCTTCATCGGTTTGTGCCTCTTCAGGGAAAGCTGGAAAAGGGTATTTGTTTTCCCACCAGCGAGCAGAAACCTTTGTCTCTGCTTGCTCTCTGCTCCCAGAGCTTTCCCAGGACAGCCAAGCCCGTGCTGACGCTGCGGGGAAGTTTCCGAGCCCGGCCAGCAGACTCGCTCACACCTCCTCCAGAGGGAAAGCTCATTAAATTGTTGATCCAGGTATCCTTTATCCAGAATCTCACATTCTTATTAGAGGCATTAATTAAAACAATAGCAGATCAAAGCGCTCCGAAGCATCTCATTTTGGATGATGCCTCCTCCTCTCCACAGCCCGGCTTTTGTTCTTGTCCCTGTGAGGTCATCAGCATCATTATTGCACCAGCACCATCCCAGGGCAAGGCGGGCGTGAGGAGCATCCAAAGGATCTAAAGGAGCCCGACACATGGGCATGGGGGTGACCTCTTCCCGTACCCGCTCTGGGAAAAGCATTTCCTTCCTCCGGGCAGGTGACTTTTTCCCGGGGGGCTGCCGGGACAGAGCCGTCTCTTCCCTCCCCGGGGGTGCCCACGCAGAGCCGTGCTGTCACGACTCCCCTCCGCGGCTCAGGGCGCAGCGAAGCACCTCGTCCTGCGCGGCCAGCTAGCAGCCGCCCCGGTAGGGTCCGTGTTTGTCCTTGACCGGCAATTAGGCAGCGCTTGGCGTGATGGGCATCTCCTCTGCACTGCTCTTCCAGCTGCTGCTTATTAACGTCTGGGAGCGCAGCTAAAGCAGAGGGCAGCCTGACCCGGGGAAAACTGCAAGCTTTTATTAGCGCTGCAGATAATTACATTTAATAAGGACACTAGCTTTTCCCACACCAGATAGCTGAACCATCAATCTTCCCTTTAATAATAAAACCCTCTCCAACTCATTTACATTCATTGTTCCTTTTGCAACACAACATTACACACGTTTTATTGCCCCGGGATCTAACGCGGACATCTCACACGGCACCTTGCAGGCGAAGTTTGCACGGCAGCGTGGCCACCGTCCTCGTGCCACGGAGGGGTTGGTGTCCCCAGGCGAGCGCATCCCCGTCCCCGTGCCCGGGGGGGGGGGGGGGGCTGGCAGCCGTTTACCCGGGGACTCACAACCACCTGAGCACACGCATCTTGCAAAACTCTTGCAAAACACAATAACTCTGCGGCTTCGTGGCCTCCAGAGCAATTACTCACCTGGCGTGAACCCGCACCACAAGGATTGCGTCTTCAGAGATGGGTCTTTACAGGAGGATAGGGAGGAACGCTTCTGAGCATGTACTTCTAAGGCAGAACTGATATGATTTTCAGAAATAGAAGTAAATGCATTTTATGTGTGTGTGTTGGGAACCACAGTGTCTCTCAGGAGATAGGAAAAATAATGTATAAATGAATAACAGTGCAGCAAACATTCATCTTCAAAGCTGAAATTGGAGAGTAAAGCTGAGGGTATTATAAATCCTATTTTGCTGTTGCTTCGCTGTTATTTGGTTTTGCCAGCTCACACCAGCACAGATATTTCAGCGCAGTTTTCCCCTCCCCAACGCCCCTTGCACCGCCGGTGCTTCCCGCTGCCGAGGGGCGGCAGCAGCCCGTGGGACACGGTGGTAGCAGAGGGCACTGCTCTCGCCGGCCTTGAAATGTCTTCTGCTGGCCGGGACTGCTGGAAACCCCCATCTTCGGGGTGCAGGGGGCCGCTGGGCAGGCGCGGGACGGGGGGGCTTCTCCAGCCTTCCCACAGGATGATGAGGAGGGACCTGCTTCACGCCGAGACCTCCCAGGGCTTGCTGCAAAGCTCGGTGGAGACTTCAAGGGCCCGCTGCCGTCCCTGTGCAGCTCAAGGATCTAGCGAGACGCTGATTTGTAGCAGAAAAGGGGAATAAGAGCAAGTCGAAAGCTGCACCTTTCCTCACCCTGTGATCCCATCTGGCCATCCCTGCGTGCCCAGACCATCCTCTCTCTGTCCCTGGACCAGCAGCCGTGGCCAAGCGGACGGTGACAGAGCCAGCCTGGGAATGACATCACTCCCGATGGGACGGCAGCGCCAGGCAGAGCCGAGGGGGGACCGTCACCCGGCGAGCGGAGCCCAGGGTGCCCAGGACTGTCCGTGCCGGCCAAGCATCTCCCTCGCCAAGCGCTGCCCGGCCGTGCCCATCGTCTCCGTGCACCAGCGTGTGCCGATGTGCCCGGGCGGAGCAGGCGGCGCAGGGCAGGAGCTGCGGGCAGGAGGACGCAGCAGCGATCCCACGCAGGGCAGCCAGCACCCCCCGTGTGATCCCGGCCGGGGAAGGGGCCCGCAGACCTCGCTGTGTTTAGTCTGGGCGCGGGGCTCATTATCAGCTCAGCCCCGTCCCTGGCAGCTCGGCGTGCCGCTCCCCACGCACCTCCGCTAATCTCCTTTTATTTGACATCCCTGGGATGGAGCAACAGCCCATCCATCAAGTGCCGGTGTTTAGAGTGAGAGGGGATGTGCGGGGCCCCGGGTTTAATTAGGAGCCTGAAGCCTGGGCTGGCGCTGGGCAGCTCCTGCTCTTCGCACGCACAGAGGAGCAATAGCCCGGCGTTATCAGCTCTGTGTGCGCTGGCATTTAAAAAATTCCCTGTGCTGTAGGTTTATTGCCTGGTTATGCTGCGGGGAAGTAGTCACCCCCCTACTAACACAGCTCAGCTTCATTTTAAGCCTGGACACCCAGCCCTCACTCCCCCAGCCCACCCTGCAGCTCCCATGGATCCCACGCCTCTGCCGCAGGGTCCGTCCCGGCTCCGGCTGCCCCCGGTGGGAGAGCCAAGGGCAGGGCTGCAGACCTCAAACTCACGTCCCGGTGTTGGAGGTGCAAAAGCTCACACCTGCCCGGTGCTTTCCCCCTGTGCATATCAAAAAGGTTTCCAGCTCGGCTGCACAGCCCTGGCCCGGAGCCCCTCGGGCATGGCAGGCGCCAAGCAAAGCCTTTAGCACGTTTGGGGGTTTGTTTTTTTTTTTTTTCCAAAACACTTCTTCCCTAATTTAAACCATCATCTTTCATCTCAGAATTTTTTTTTTCCAACAATGCCTGAATCCTGGGAGCAGAAGGGTCTCTTGATTGAGATGAATTCTTGGCACATCTGGAATAAAATCAGGATCCCCCCTCCCATGCTGCAAGTCCTGCTCTGACAGACAGAACAAAATGCCAACGCCTCTGAGTGCCGCTCAGAAACCAGCAGGACCCGCCGCCGGCCAAAAAATACAGAAAACAAGACAACAATGCTCATTTCCAGCCAGTGCAGGGGAGGCCGCAGACTTGGCAGCGTAAGGGAGAGGGTCAGAGCCGGCACCCGGAGTGCGCTCCCGCGGTCCCAGCGTGACGCTGGGCTGGAACCACGCACCCCACGGAGCTGCCGCTGCTGACTCTGCTGCCCGGCTGCCCATCTCCTACACCAAACGCTTCCATGTGGCAGCCCAAAGCCACGCATTGCTTCTGTTTTCGTAGCAGCAGGGATGCCCCTTTTGTCCCCGGGCGGGTCATGACCACGGGCTGCGCTGCCGTCCCCGGGGAGCCCCCCATCCCCGCTGCGCTCCCCCACCAAACTTCCCTCCCAAATCGCTTGCTGCGGCTGCTCCCGATCTGGCTTTAACTTTGAACACCTGCCCTGAGCGCGGGATGAGTTTTAATGCAGCTCAAACTGCAAAACGGCAGCCGTCGGGGTGACCGCGTCCCCTCCGCGCCTGGCTGCGCTCAGCACGGTGTGACCGGAGGTGGCGAGAAAGCAGCGGCGGTGTGAAAACAAAGTGATGAAGAGGTGAGAGCAGGCGGCGTGTGCTGTGCCGGCTTGGCAGCGGGCTCCTTGCATAACTGTTATTTATTTCACAAGTCTGAAGATCAGCCCAGAAACCACGACGGAAGCCGGGCAGAGCGATGCTCGGCTGCTCCAGCTGCGCGGGGGTGAGGGCTGCGCCGGTGGCTGGGAACGCGGGTCCCCGCGCAGGCGTAGCGCAGGGCGTGCATCACATGCCTGCAGGGTTTGCGCCACGGGGAAAAGCATGGATTTTCCCTTGAGAAGTCATTTTTCATTCTCATTAGCAACCTGAAGCATCATAGTTAACTCCAATTGAAATTTTGCTGAAATTAAGAAGGAAAAAATACTCTTTGCTTTCTTGCATCCTCCAAGTCCTCTGGCAAGGCCTGATGCTCCCTGGCCCTGGCCAAAACCAGCTTTTCTGGGCTGGGTTGGTAAAATTCCCCAGGTCCCGGCTGCACAGCACCGCTCTGCCACAGCTCGGCTGGGGGGACACGCTCGAGCCCCCACCCGCCAGCATCGCCCCGGCCCTTTCACCAAAACCCCCGCACGGAACACCAAAGGGCTGCGGGTACCTCTGCAGCTGCCAGCAGCCTGCCTGGGGTGCAGGAGCGGAGATGGGTGCAGGAGCCCAGATGGGTGCAGGAGCCAAAATGGGTGCAAATGGGTGCAGGAGCCCAGATGGGTGCAGGAGCCAAAATGGGTGCAAATGGGTGCAGGAGCCCAGATGGGTGCAGGAGCCGAAATGGGTGCAGATGGGTGCACAAGCTGAGATGGGCATAGACGGGTGCAGGAGCTGAGATGGGTGCAGATGGGTGCAGGAGCCAACCGTGGGTACGGATGGGTGCAGGAGCGGAGTGCCACACGCAGATGGGTGCACTTGTCCCCTTGCAAATTCACCCGTGCCCAAGGCCGTCCCGCTCCATCCACATCGGGCTGCCCACTGCAGACCCCGGGAAGCGACAGGTCTTTCCACGCAGCGCAGCCAGTGTCATCGGAGGCGTAAGTATTTCCAGACTGGGAGTCCCAGCAGGCAGAATCAGCCTTCCCCTTGTCATGTTTGCAGTCGGGTTTTACATATGGGTATCCACAGCTCTTTTTTTTNCCTCTGGCAAGGCCTGATGCTCCCTGGCCCTGGCCAAAACCAGCTTTTCTGGGCTGGGTTGGTAAAATTCCCCAGGTCCCGGCTGCACAGCACCGCTCTGCCACAGCTCGGCTGGGGGGACACGCTCGAGCCCCCACCCGCCAGCATCGCCCCGGCCCTTTCACCAAAACCCCCGCACGGAACACCAAAGGGCTGCGGGTACCTCTGCAGCTGCCAGCAGCCTGCCTGGGGTGCAGGAGCGGAGATGGGTGCAGGAGCCCAGATGGGTGCAGGAGCCAAAATGGGTGCAAATGGGTGCAGGAGCCCAGATGGGTGCAGGAGCCGAAATGGGTGCAGATGGGTGCACAAGCTGAGATGGGCATAGACGGGTGCAGGAGCTGAGATGGGTGCAGATGGGTGCAGGAGCCAACCGTGGGTACGGATGGGTGCAGGAGCGGAGTGCCACACGCAGATGGGTGCACTTGACCCCTTGCAAATTCACCCGTGCCCAAGGCCGTCCCNCGAGAAAGGATAGAATGGAACTTGGCAGAAATCACCTTTGACACGTGTTATCTCTATAATATCTCGATCCGATAATCCCCACCTAAGCTTTGTGCTTTACACCGCTCGAGGACTCGGCTGCAGAAAAACTCGTCGCCAGCCCGTGTCATTTCCACCCGCCGCGCGTGGGCTAGAGGATTTCTCCTCTGTCACGTAGCCCTGTAGCCACCAGTCCATAAAT
>VXBL01009715.1:86101-104966 GCA_013400195.1 Aramus guarauna
TCACTAATCTCTCCCCGCCCAGGCACCATGCAATGCCTGGGTGAAAACGCAGACCACAGCTTCCCCCGCTCCGGCAGAGCCGCCGGCAGCCCCTGTGCCGGGACCATGGAGCCAGGGCTGGGGCTGCAGGGCAGCCAGGCTGCCGCTATTATTATTATTATTATTATTATTATTATTATTATTATTATTATTATTATTGTTGTTGTTGTTGTTGTTGTTGTTGTTGTTGTTGTTGTTGTTGTCGTCGTCGTCGTCGTCGTTGTTGTCGTCATCGTCATCGTCATCGTCATCATCATTTTAGGTATCTGCAAAGACCATTTGCTGCCCGTTTTTTCACCTGGGCAGGATTCTGTAGGAAACTCGCTGGGGACCGGGGTGCTCGGTGGGACTCTTGACTTCGGGGATTTTCATATTAATTCAGGCCTTACCCAGGGTCTTCCATCCTCTCCCTCCCGACACGTCGATAAGATTTGCAGATGTTGCCCACCGGCACGGGCCAGACCCAGGCAGCACCAACGGCTGCTCCGCACCAGCGCAGCACCCAGGCGGGGCATCCCGGAGAACAATTCCTGGTTTTGCAGGGTCTCCGCCTGGGATGCAGGGGCTGAACCCCAAATGCAGGGTGGAGCCCGGGGAGCAGAGAGCCCCCGAGCCCCCCTGATAGCTGCCCTGTGGCTGAGCGGGGCTGCCAGCACATCACCCAGCCCCGGGAGGGGTCGGGCACCCGGAGGCACTTTCCTGCCGGCCCAGCACCAACTGGGGTGAAACAGCCCCCCATGTGCCCCCCGGGATGGCTCCGTGGCGGCGGTGGGCAGCGGCTTTGTGATCCACCTCTTGCCCGGAGCCCCAGGGGACCACGCGCCGTGCTCGCTCCCCACGCAGGGCACCGGCAGCTCCCAGGGCTTTCGCAGGGCTCCGTCGTCCTCCCACTGCAGAGCGAGGGTGGTCACCCTGTGGTGTGGGGCACTAATTGTGGAAAAAAAAAAAAAAAAAAAAGGGCGGCAGAAGAAAGGCCGTTACTTTAGCCGGGGGATTTGCAAGGCATCGTTTGCTACAGGTTAGCTTTGGCTGCCATAATGATCCAGCTCCTGAGATTACCTGTCAAGCCTCTGTGAATTTTAAATAAAAGGTAAAAGGGTTTAACTCGAACACGACACCTCTGTGCATACAGAAATAGCTCAGCTCCGGCTTCCCTACAGAGGCAGGTATGCTCCAGACCCCGGATCGACACTGAGCAAAGCTACAAATCAAGGGCCAGACATGATTGCAAACACATTCTTCGCTCTTCCCTTTCTTCTGCTACAAAGGAGATTGGAGGCACACATGGGCTTTGCTTACATCTCATTTCAAACAAAATACGCACGCATAAATAACGCCGGCTGACAGCTCGCAGGCTTTCTGATCGCGCTGCGGAGGAAGACGCCTGATTAGCAGCAGCACCTCTGCAGCGACAGCCCGGCCGGTGCTGCATGGGGGGTGATGCCCTCCCCGGCCGGGCGCGGGGCGGCTTGTGCAGGGGGACGGTGCTCCCCGGGGGCCTCTGTGCCGCCGTCACCGCGTCCCCAAAGCACCCCCTGCCCGGCCTGCCCCTGCCAGGCTCGGCCGCCCTTGCAAAGGGAAGGTGAGCAGCAG
The DNA here is from genome assembly GCA_013400195.1 of Aramus guarauna. Lineage (NCBI taxonomy): Eukaryota > Metazoa > Chordata > Aves > Gruiformes > Aramidae > Aramus > Aramus guarauna. The sequence continues at coordinate 87,734 of VXBL01009715.1, forward strand.
CACTGGTGCCCGGACAGCTCGGCTTTGGGGAGGGGGATTGCACATTGCAATGCTTCTTCCGTCGCAGATTCCATTGGAAAATGCTGGGTCTGTGTTTTTAACATGCAATGTGCAAACACCTGTACCGATGGGAATCTGCACCCAAGGACGTGTGTGAAAATCCTAGTTTAAAAAAGCAAAATATCTTCTAGGGCCAATGAAGACTACACGGTTTGTTGCCTGTACCCTTTTCCATTGCCAAAACTTGGCAATTTCATTGAAAACCAGTGGCATTTTCAAAAAAAACAACAAAAAAAAAACCCACGAGGTAGAATATCCTAGTCAAGCGGTAACACGACTAAAGCACACTGACAAATATTTTACAGTGTTATTACATTTAAAAAAAAGTGATAAAAAATTCTCACATCCCAAAGCGAAGGTTGCACTGCACAGGGGAAGCGAGCGGAGCCGGCAAAGCTGCGGTGGGACACGCAGCCGGGCTTGTCTTCCCGCGGGAGCTGGGTTTGGGCATCATCTCATCCTGTCCCAAAACCTCTTGTAACCCCCCCGTCAAAGCGACGATCTCCAACAGGGACGCAGGGAACACAACAGCCACGTTGTGGTGGTTTTAATTGCTTTTAGAATTGATCTCTTCTTAGCTAGAATGATTTATTTTATTCTTTTAACAACAGTTAAAGAGCACGTTGAGGTCCTGCCCGCCGACGGTACCCTCAGCGCACCGGGGCCGTGGAGGCAGGGGAGACCCAGGACCATGGGAACCCCCCGCGACCGGAGCTGCTGCCCTGTCGGGAGGGTTTTCCATACGGAAATTGCCCAAAAGCTGCTAACTCAGCCAGACGTGGCCACTTCTCAGCGGCGCATCCCCAAGAGGAGCCCGTCCTGACAACTTTGGGGTCTGGAGTGGCTCTCCAGAGCAATCACAAACCACTGCCGGAGGCAAAGAAAAGGCTTTTTTTTTTCCCCTCTAAACACAGTCCAGGAAACAGATATATTATTTCAGCTGGAGTTGCCCCAAAACTCAAATAATCGCAGCCCAAGGCGAATGCGCAGCCTGCTCCGTCCGACTTTGGCACAGCGATACCAAACCGAAAGCCGGGTCCGGGGGGGCATCGCACCGTCAGCGCCAGCCCGGCTCACACTGACCGAGAGCCTTTGGGAGCCCCGGCCCTTGGGGTCCCGGGTACCATGGGGGTGGGGGGGTGCCACAGGAGCGATTGAGCGGCGATGTTCGGCATCCGCATGGCCAGCTCCAGCAGAGCAGGTTGTCAAGCGCGATGGAGATGGGGGAAGGAGCTGCCAGCGCTCCGCTCCTCTCCGGAGCGATGCTCACCCCAGGGCGGAGAAGCGCATTTGCATTTCCCTGTATTAATGCAGGCATCCAACTGGAAGATGTAGATGTCTTTTTAATGCACCTACGTTTGAAGCCTGAATACATAATCTCTCTATTACATGTATACTTTACACATATATAGTCATACAGAAATAGTGATTTATGCAGCCGTATTATATATGCAGAGGCTTGGGATCCCGTTGCACAGTGGGCAACGATTTTGGTTTTCCATAGCTATTTATTTGCATAGCAGCAACTGCAGATGATTAATAGAGAGCGCTGCGGTCAGGGCGAGCCCACTGCTGAAATACAGCCCCGCTTCCAGAAGCCGCCGTGACATTAATTATTAACTCGGTACAGGAGATTTGCCACTCTCCCAGCACCAGACGCTAAAATAGTTTCCTACATAAAAGAGCATTAAGTGAAAGCTTGGGTAAAGCCGATCGCTCGGCAAAGCGACGTCCCGCTTTCAAGACCTATTGCTCGGCAGGAAAATTTACAATCCTTTAATTCCATTTACAAGGCGGCAACACAAAAGGGAGCTGGAGATGGAGGCTGGAAGCCGAGGGACCGATGGGGAAGAATAAAATAAACAGGAGTCCAAGGGAGCCAGGATCAGGCCCCCCCTCTGAAATTCAGCCGCTCATTAAATTCCAGCCGGGATTAGCGGCAGGGAAGCGCCGGGTAAAGATTTGGCTATTGTACAACGGGAGGTATATTAAGTTATATAGGTTCCATCTTGTCCCTATTCATGACTAACTGTGTTGTATATACCCGAGCAGCTAAGCGTAATTTGCTTATAAATAATTGACTTCTTGGCGATTAAAATCTCTTGAGGGTCTCTTGGTTTATTCACAACAAGCCGCCTTGGCCTGCCGTGCAAATTAGGCCTTTCAAACCTGTCTCATCTCCAACAGAAATGTTATGAAGAGTGATTTTTTTATCCCCTGTAATAACCTTCAACTAACCTTTAAACTGAAGTGAATAATTTAAATCTTATTTTCATATCAATGGGGGAGTCAAGCCAAGCAATTATCTTTTATCTGTATACTCTGTCGTCAGAGCAAGGCATAATAAAGTTTTCCCAAGTGGGCAGAGCGAAGCAGCGAGAGGAGGAGAGAGCGGGAGCGCGATGGGATCTGAAGACATTAATGCAACGATGAATTATTCAGTAATGAGTACAAGATCTGCCATAAAAGATCCGCCAGCACCCGGTGCATGCCACAAATTGCCGGATGGTCGGTGCAATTAGTGCCGGCGCGGGTGCAGCCCTGCCCGGTGGGTGGCCGGCACCTCCTTCCCCGGGGGAGGCTGGACCGTGCACCCCCACGGGGATGCTGGAGAAAAAAAGGGGAAGAAAAGGGAAAAAAAAAAAAATGAAAAAAAAAGAAAAAATCCCCCCCAGCAAAGCCGTCGGGGCTGAAATTCCCCACTGTGCTCATTAAAATTCTGCCGTGCGTGTTCCTCCCCGAGTCCCGCCGGACCGTCCATGATCTTTTTTTTATTAATTCATAAAATATCACACCCGTGATTGAGGCCGCTGATTACAGGAGCAGACAAACGCTGGAGCTGGTGAAATATTGCATGTTTCCTACCCAGCCTCCGCGAGTGAAAACACGGCCGTCGCATGAAATATTAATCCCTTCTCTTGGCCAGGGGCAGGGAGGAGCGGGACGGGCGGCCGGCAGCGGCCGGGTGAGGCTGGCGAGCTGTCTGCGAGCTGGGAGAAGCCAGGGAAAAAAGAAAAAAACCTGCACGGAGCATCCTTGCTAAATTGCCTGCAGACACGTTCCTCTTTTCAGGCTTAAAGGTGGCTTTAACCTGCAGGCGCTGCTGCAGCCACAATTCCCCATCTCTGCCCCCAAAGCTGGAGGACTCCGAATTCCCCTGGCGTCGCCCGTAAAGAACCTGCCGGTGCCCGTCTCCGGCTGCACCTCTGCTTCCCAGGGGAATCGACTTCACGTCGCAAAATCCAGTGGGAGCAGCACGGAGGGGCCGGGCTGGGGACCCTCCTGCCCAGCTCCTGCCCCACCTGGGCACATCCAGCGCATCATCCCGGCACCGTGCACACACTTGCACTGCAGCGGGGAGGCAGGCCCTCCGGGTTTGCTTCTTCGGTTTTGCCACCCACCGCTGGCCGAGGGCTGGGAAATGATGGACAACTCGGGAAAATCCCAGCGGGTGGGAGTCCAGGTGCTCGCTGCACAAAACAAGGACCTAGGGCAATAAAAAGCGATGTAAGAGAGCGCCGGATTAGATGTCAGGGCAGCCCTGGCACTAAGCATTAAATATCTTCATGTAATCTTTCCACTTAAACCAATGATTAAACAGATTTAGCAGATGATTAAACAAATAAAGATTAATGAAACAAGCAAAGTAATCAAATCTTTATGGGGGAATAAATGCATGATTCAAAACAATATTAGGACAAATTGTCTAAAACTAATAGTGAATGTGTTGCTTTTGTCTAAACAGCATTTGTTACGTTCTCACTTAGTTGCAATCAAAATATTTGCTCAAACCAGGATGGATCTGAAAAGCTAAAACCCTATCGAGGATTTAAAACCCTATCGAGGATTAAAAACCCCAGCGAAGGTTTTGCAGGACGGCCCGTCCTCCTGGGCAGCCCCTGCCCGCCCCGGGGGGGTCCGGAGCCCAGGCAGAGCGGGGCCGAGGGCAGGCGCAGCCTGAGCAGTTCAGGATGGTGCTGGGGGACGGGACAGCCGGAGCACGGCCAAGGGGACCCCGGCACGGGCTCCAGGCCAGCAGCCGCTCGTGCCAGTCCCCCTCTAATTAGTTTTACGGGAACTCAAGTCTTTGCTTTCATATAGAAGCAGCAGCCATGGATTTTAGAGCTGTAAGTCTTTTTCTTTCATCAATTTTGCATACAGAAAGATCGTGTTTGCTCTGAATGCTTTTGTTTTTAAAGCCTCTTAAATTTTTGAAATGAAAATAACGGGCGGGGGGGAGGAAAGGCTTTTCCAGACAAACTGTCAGAAGGCTGCAGCCGCCAAACAAACATAAACAGCGCTCCCCCACCAGAGCAGTTAATTAAGAGGGGAAGGAAACGAGGTGCCTAACGCAGGGATAATTGCACATGTTCCTCGGGCTGCAGCACGCGCGTACCTGCAGGCGTGCGTACGTACACCCCGTGCACGCCCGGCTGCAGCACCCGCAGGTTCTCCCCCCCGGTGGTCCCTGCTGCTGTGGGCGTGGGGCATCCCTGCGTGGGTTCTCATTTGGATGATGCTTAGACGAAACAACCCAATTCGGCATCACAAGACAGAGCCGGGTGGTTTAACTCAGGCTGTTAAACCTTGTCTAGATGGGAGAAAAACGGGGCAGCCACTTAACACTAATGCAAGTCCCCGTTTCCAAAAATAGCGTAAAGATGCACTGGGGAGGGACGTGGGGAGTTGATCACCTTTGGCTGCCAGACCAGATCCCTCTCCCCAGGCCCGACCTGCAGCTCAGTGCAGAACCACCTTCACACCGCATCCCTTTGGGCATCGCAAGAAGGGGGTGCGCATCCCTGCTGTGGGGTCCCCCCAGCCTACCCTCCCTTTGGTGGCGGTTTCCCAGGTTTCTGCTCCGGGCTGAGCCTGTGCCTCCACCGCGAGCCCCTCCAGCCCCCCGGCGTGCAGGGGCGGCAGTTGGGGAGCCGGGGCCGGAGCAGCAGCGGAGCAGCAGCAGCAGCAGCGGAGCAGCCTCCTCTCCCGCCTGGGCTGGCCCGTGCCACGTGTCCGGCTCACCCAGGTCACTGTAACCGCTGCTGTTAGCACCAGTGCCCCGCCGGGAAGGCATTTTCACGGCAAAAAGCCCGGGACTATCATGGCCATTGAGCACACACTCGTGGGACAGCACTGGAAACGCTGCTGTGATAATGGAGTTTATTATTGCTGTTAACTTGGAAAATAAACATCTCGCGCTACTCCTCACGTTTCCCTCCTCACGCCTGACGTTAATGGTAACAACAAAACCCCACCACAAATTCAGCCCCGGGCAGGAGGGCGCGGGGCACAGCCGTGGGACCCGTCCTCTCTTCGGGGTGCTTCGGCATCCAAAGGGGTGCAGCTGAGCAGAGCTGCGATGGGACCCGGCTCTTCTGCACTCAGGGTGAGCCGGCCACCCACCACGCACAGGCACCGTGCTGTCAGGCCAACAGCTCCCGGGGCCTTTCGGCTGCCCGTGTGGCTCCCGAACGAGCCCGTGGGTGCTGGCCGAGCTCTGCACCAGCCAGGGTCGGGTGCCTGCCCCTGCCTACCACCATCGCTGCCTTCCTCCTCAAACGCAGCAAGCATCACCACCACGCGCTGCAGGACCGGCCACTAAAGAGCCCGGGTACCTCTTTTCTCCTGTCTGCAGCTGAAAACAAAGTCACGAAGAGCCAAACACAGCGGAGAGCTCTTGCTTCACAACCACACACCACTTCACCATCGTGCCGTGCCCTGCCGTGAGGTTTCTGCGACTGAGACACAAGCTCCTTCGGCGGCAAGCCAGCAAGGGAGATGCCAGAAAAACCCGAGTGTGGATGGTGGCCGTGATGTTCAGCTTCTACAGACGGAGCAAACCCCCTTGTCAGTCAGATGCAAATCTACACTTGAACTACAAGCCCCCCCGCAGGGCCCTCTTGCACCAGCCGGGATTGAAGAGCTGGAGCCGAAGGGCCGGAGGGAAGGACGAGGCGGCAGCAGGGCAGCTTGCTCCAGTGCCATCCGCTGCCCGGCACGTGCCGTCCTCGTCCCCTGCAACGCCGCCCGCGGTGCGCGGCGAGTCCGCCCCCAGCCAGACCTGTGCCAACCGCCGCGGCAGCGCGGCCAGCACGGTGCGGCACCTCTCGCTCCCGATGCCGGGGACTCTCCTTCCGTCGCCGCGAACGAGCTCAGGCGCTGCCCGTCCCGCAGATCCCAGTGGATCCTGCTGGATCAGCGGGGACCCGGTGCCCATCCTGTACCGGGCAGAGGAGCCCGGGGCGCGGGGCAGCACCCTGCTCTGGCCCCTGGTGCCCTCCCGGCCCCGCTGCGCAGACCCCGTCCCCTGTCCTCCCGTCCCTCCGAGCCCCAGCCGGGATGGAGAAAGCCCAGGGTAATCGGCGGCTCCGGGGGGACGTGCCTGCCCCAGCCCCTCGCCATGCCCTACGGCAGGGCCATGCTGGACGGCATCGTTAAGGCGGGGGAAATAACGACTTTGGCATTGGCGCTGCTCCCTGCAGCCCCTGGCCGAGCCCCCATCCCCGTCCCTCGTGGGTGGGGGGTCCCCGCAGCCCCCGGTACGCCCAGCTTCCGCTCAAGCCCCACGTTGACCTTTGCGTTTAGCCGATGCCACTGCTCTGCTTCGGCAGCAACCGGAGATTTACATTCAGCAGCTGCAGCAAGAGAATCCAGCGAGTCCATGACATGAATTACAAGTCTCCCTCCCCCAAGGAAAGGCTGGAGCCAGCTCAGCATCCCTCCTCTCTTCCCCCCCCTTTTTTTTTTGGAGACTCATTACTATATTGTGGATATTCTCCACTAAAGGGCATCTCTTTGAATGCATTTGCTTTTTTATTAATGTGTGCTAAGACAAGTCAAGCCTGATTATCATGAAGACAATTGCTGAATTCCCTCCTGGAGAAATCTCATCTAGACTGTGTAGGCGTTTTAATTTCAGAGACCCATTAATTGGCACAATTGCTTAAGCAGCTGCTTTCCGTGTCATTTTAGGACCACTTTATGAAAAACAGAGCTAAAAAAAAAAAAAAAAAAAAAGGAGCAGGAGGGAAGTATAGTCATTCAAGTTATTCAGGTTTGGTTTTATGGGCTTTTTTNATGACAGACCAGAGCTTTCTACATGGTAACATAATTAATGCAAGGAGCCTCTTTTGAGCGGCAAACCAACAAAAAGCCATCCTGCTACCAAAATACGGGCGCCCTGCTCCGGCTGCACGCGGGGACCGCTCGGCTTCGGTGTGCCCGCGCCAACACGAATTACCACTTTGGAAATCAGCTGGGCCTGGAGCTCAGCACCTTGCTGGTGCTGCCACAAACCCCTCATTATCCCAGCACTTTCTGGGAAATAAAAGAATAAGGAAAAGGGGAAGGAAAAAGCACCCAGCAGGAACCAGCCCAAGGCGTCTCCCGTGGTGGGCTGCAAGCCGAGGTGCTCTGAGCAGCCGCTCGCTGACACCGCGGGTGCCCGCGGAGGGGGAGGGGGCCTGGGGGTCCCACCCCACAGTGATGGCTTCACCCACGTCCCGGGGGTGATGGGGAGGGTTAGGCGGTGGGGGAGAGCACCCTCAGCAAGCTGGTGGGGAACTGAGGGGTCCGGAGGGCTCCCCGCAGCCCAGAGCCGACTCCATGAGCAAACCTGGATGAGCAAACCCGGGTGCTCACGATGATGCTCCCATCCGCCCTGCCCAGCAAACCCACCTGCCCTCGGCCCCAGGTCTCTCCCAGCAGCCCCACGAGCGCCCCGAGGGGCCGGGGTGCACAGGGGCTGGGGGCCTGGGGGGGTCTCGAGCTGGCGGAGAGCTCGGGCGCAGCGCTGAGCACCCATGGGGATCTCAGCCTCCCTCCAGGTCCCTGGGTGCTCTCCTGCGTGCACCCCGCGTGCCGTGAAACACAAGGATGCACGCTTGCCGGCGTTGCAGCCGGCACACGCACCTTTCCGCAGCAGAGCCGAGGTCCCAGAATTAGGTTAATTATTGAATTAATAAAGAACAAATCCTTCACTCTGGGAGAAGTGGCCGGACAGAGTTCTGTGCTAGTCTCTGCTACAGGCGAAAATATACATTCCCGTTTATTAATAAATAAAGCCATATCAATGCTTTAAATTACCAGCGGAATATATTTGCTAACCAAAAGCAATAGTAGGAACAATTACTTATTAATAAAGCAATAGCTAAATCTAATTACATCCCCATCAGATCCTGCAAGTAATAAAACCACAGTTGCCTTCCAGAGCCGAGGGACCTCCTGACCTCAAATCAAAGTTTAAACCATCCATCAGCTTCCAATACATTCACAGCACATCCAGCAATTACCATCACCTCCGCTCCGCTCCCCGGCAGGGGCAGGGGTCACCCCATGCACTGCATGGCTGTAAGCTAGAACAGAGCCTTAGAAATCTCATTATCCTGTTAACCATACATTTATCTGACAAGATAAAAGAGACTAGGTGACCAAGCTATCATTAAAGATTAATAGAAAGTATAAAAAATTCAGCTGCAACCAGCATTACTGTTTAGTGCCTGTGATAGGCCTGACAGGATTATTAATCAGGCAGCCAAAAAGATTTAGGTCTTTGCTCTTGGTTTTTCGTTTTAAGTCCTCACTTTCCCCCCCACCCCCCCGCCACAGAAAGCCCAGGTCAGGGAGGACGATGGCTAATTGGTTCTGCGGGGCTGGGACGGTAACGACTCAGACCAATTATAAAATCACCGGGCGTCGAGGTGACGACGACGACGACGACGCGAGGAAGCTGCGGCAGCCGGGATGCTCCAGCCCGGGCCGGGGCTGTTTATCGCGGCGGCTCTTCTCCCAGTGCCGGGCTATTAATAAATTGTACAGATCAATGCCTGGATTAATTTTAATAGAGGGCTACAAGGATCACGCGAGTCCCAGGGTGGTTTTCCCCTCATTCTTAATTCCATTTAAGTTTAACATGAAAGATTCCCAGGTAACACCTACACAGGAAGAAATGAGATTTCCCTGGTTTTTAAGTCTTAAGTATTCTTTTTATTCTGCTTTGCTTTTTCCCTTTTGATCATAAATCAATGTCCTTCCGCCGCTTTCCCGGGAAGCCAGGCTCGCAGGCAGGCTGCTCAGCGCTGCCCTCCATCTCCCCACCTGCGAGGAAGCAAAACCAATAAATTAGGAGAGGCACTTTCTAAAATTCTGTACGGAGAGGGGGAGCCCGGGCGGCTCGGGGGGGTCCCGGGCACCCCCACACCCCCACGGCCGGCAGCTCTCCTCATCCCTCTCCTGCAGGGACCCGCAGCCTGCTTTGCTTTTCCTCCAAACGCGCGTTTTAAAATAAGAAATATTACCGAAAACATTATCAGCCTTTGCTGGGACATCTCCAGGAACCATTCACATCCTTTTAAAAACAACTTTTATTTTCTCACGTGAAAATATTCCAGCGTGAGCTTGGACCAGCACGAGAGCGTCCATCCTTTTCCACAAAAACGGAACAAACCAGAGAAATACGCTGCCAACATCAGCTTTCCATGAGAATCACTTGCCTTAAAAACAACCCACAAAAATAGTTTTTCCTTGGAAGAAAAGTGCAAACCAACCCGCAGAGGCCCTGGCTGGGGCCCTGCGCAGTCACCTCTGTGCAAGGCTTCTCAGCTCTGCCTCCCCGGGCGAAACCCCGGCCAGCCCCACGCCTCTGCCCCGCTCCGACCGTGCTCCCCCCGCTGCTCTGCGCCCCAGGAAAGGATCCAAGCGAGAGGCAAAGGCAGCAGGGAAACACGGAGGTGTCTGAGACACAGCCCAGAGCCTGGCTGGGAAAGCTATCTGCATAACCACGGTGTTTTACATCCCCGGTATCACGTGTAATCCTTTACAAGGAGCATTATCTGCTGCAGAATCACATTTAAAAGCCTTTCCCCCCCCCACGAATTACCATGCTTTCAATCAGTTCAGTCCATTGTTTGAGAACCTGCAGTTGGGCAATTAATCATCAAACATAATTGAAATTATGCAAAGAGCAAACTGGTCCCGTAGAGATGCTCAGGACGGTTTGCTGACGAGGAACAGGGGTTTCGGTGACCGGGAGGTACCGGAAGGACCTTCCACCCGCGCGGCACGACGGCAGCCGGACACAACACACGGCGGGTCCTTCGGCTGAGGACTCTGCCCCGAGCACCAGAGCAAGCTCCCAATTTTCCAATGACGCAGAAACTCTGCAAATCTGCTTCTAAGCCTTTAAAACACCGGGAAGGGAGCGAGGCTTCAGTTCCCGGTGAACTGGCTTTGCTGGCTTGCAAAGCTGCTGGCGATGCTCCCCAGCAAACGGCGTTTGAGCAAAAACCCCTTCCACGCTCTCACATCCTCTGGAAAAAGTGAGGGTACGCCCTGGCCAGGGGAAAGGCGGGTGTTGCACACAAAGCTCCCCCACCAGCTCCATCCTATCTCCCAGGGCACGTGCCCATCGAGGCTGTCTGGGGTCCGCGATCCGGTGGAGGACAGCACGGAGAAGAGAAGCCGGGACACGTACCAGGAGCCGTACCCCGTATCTCACACCCATTCCCACTGCCAGAGGAAGCACCGTGGTTAAACACCCTTCTGGCCTGACCCACACTGCTTGGTGCTCCCTGCAAAACTGCACACAGGGACTAAAATAATCCGGGGGGAAGCCAAGCAGCGCGTCCTGCAACGCTGCAATAACGTGAACATCCACGTGTCTCAGTTTGCGTGGTTTAAAATACATTTAATAGACGCTTCAGCACTTCGCTGCTGCTATTCTGGGGATGGCGTTTGGAGCCGATGCTCCGTCTGCTAATTGACAGATCAGGCTTGCGATCCAAGAAACAGGAGTGTTGTCATCTCGGGAAGCTGTGGCTTTCTCTTGCTTATCTGCGGCGGGACAACTGTCACCGCGCCGTTCCGTGCGTCTGCAGCATCCCCTGCGAGCACCCCTGCCCTCTGCCCTGGGGCCGCTCCCAGCTCCCCACGACGGATGCTGGGGGGCTCTTCGCCCCGTCCCGGGCAGGACCGACCTCCTCCGGGAGGGAGCCGGCTCCCTGAGCAGGAGGCTGGAGGGACCAGTCGTGTAGGACAGACAACCTTCATCTCCTGCCACCGGCCTCCCCTCAGCCCGGCTCCCACCGCCGGCGCTGGAGCACACCGGGGCCGGTGCAGCGAGATTTTCAGGAGTTTTCCGACAGAATGGATCCTGCAAACTTCATGCCGCTTCCTGCCTGCAAGAACAGGCCATGCAGGCAAACGGGGAAAGGGCTTTGATTTGCATACGCTTTTGCAATCAAAGGCCAAAGACAGTGGTGTTGGCCTTGGAGCCAGGATGCTAAAGAGCCTCTGAGAAGCCTGGTTTTGCATCCGTCCGGGAACTGCTGTGTAGTTGCTGCTGAAACCAAAATAAATCAATTCCAGTTCTGCAGGACGAGTACGGGAAGCACGGGCTGGTTAATCCCCATCTGCAGGAAGGTAGAACTTGGCTTCACGGCGTCTTTGAAGCTCGCAAGAGTGAGATAAAAGAGAAATGCAAAAGCTTAGCAAAAGCCAGCAGAAGGGGGATGGCAGGGAAGCCGGCCACGCAGCCGAGCCGACGCTTTGCTGATGTCGCAGTACGGCGAAGCTCGCGTCTCCCGTGCCTCCCGCGAGCCTGGGATGAAAGGGAAACCTCCAGCATGGTGCACCTCCCCTGTGCTTCAGCGAGCGAAAACCAAGAGTTTCTCCTGACTCCGAGGCCACATGTCGATGCGATCAGGTTTGCTCGACAGTTTGGGGCAAAAAGTGGTGAGTCTTTGAAATACCGTTTCAGATTTGTAACATAGCGTGCAGGCAGGCAAGGCTCACGCGAGTCTGAAGGGTTCGGCAGAGGGACTTCATCTCGCAGAAGAAGAAAAGCAAATCCAGACTGATAGGAAGTTCAGTTCATCTCAGAGGGGTCCAAACCACAAGGAAACGGATCTAAATTTCAAACATTCCCAGGGTTTTGTGGTATCCCTACCCCGAAGGCTGGGCAGACCCATTATACAGATGAAAACCAGGTGCAAAAAGTTGTCATGAGGTGGTCTTGGGCTTGTGGGTTTTCAGATGGAGGGTTTTGTTTCAGGGACATCTAATTCTAAGTAAATACACGTGACTCTTCCACCGCATCCCATGGAGCCGGTTATCCCCATCTGGATAGGAGCACGATGTTGTGGCTGCCGTTAACACGTCGCCATTTACTGTATCATCCCCCGGCCTCGCCGTGGGGTGTTGTAGACGCTGCCGCTCTCCTTGGAGGCTCGATGCATCTGGCAGAAACTCTTCGTGTGGCGGTGACTGGAAACGTTTGGAAGGAAAAGTCATCCCTTTTCTGGGGAAGAAATGTCCGAAGTCGATAGAAGATAAAGTCAAATTAATTATTTACTTACATCATGGAAAGCTTCCCTGGGAGCCCACCGAGAGCAGCGGGCTCCGATCTTTTATCTGTTTAGCAGGCTAAGATGGAAGCAGAGGATGGGGGAAGGAAAAGAGCTTAATGACGGTGTCTGTTGATCATCAACGCGAGAAAAATGAATTGCTTCCCTGAACCTGAAAAATATCAAACTGCATAAATAAAACTATTTAAATTATTAATAAATGAATTTACATTTGCAGCCTGAGCATGAGAATTAATTTCACTTCTTATGCTAAACTGGCCAGCATGGCTGATGACTCAAGAGTTAAAAGATGCAGAAATGAAGGGAAACTGTAGGTAGGGTGGTTTTGTAAGGAAAACAATGCAAAGTGGAAATTCTTGGTCCTAAACAAAGCCAGCTTCCAGCAGCTGTAAAGTAAAAGCAACTGGGAAAAAAAGAGTCTTTGAAGGTGTTTCAGGAACGACGGTCCCTCCCCATCTCCGCTGCCGATGCACGCCCGGCACATCTGCCAGTATCTCCGACGGCGGTGGCAGCTCCACGGAGGACGCCTAGGCCAGGACACTTACGACAGCTAATGCATGCTCACAATTATTAACAATCAAATCTAAGCAAAAACCCAGACTGAAACGTCCTTCCCAGAAAATGCTGCCCGTCTCCTTCACCCGCTGCCACCCCCCGCACCGAAGGGCCCCCGGCCGCCGGCTCATCAAAGGCACTCGCGTGTAACCCCAGCACATCAGCTGCCTGCTCCCAGGGGAATTAATTAGAAAGTGCTAATTTTAGGTAAACCATTGAAGTGCAGTGGAGGCAGGGCTGAAACCCTCACTATTTCTTTCCCTTCAAGAGTACTTACACCAGGAACCATGCAGAAGCGGGCAGCGCCTTGGTGGCTGCCACAGGTGCGAAACTTTGGGCGGAAATGCTGGGGTTTTGGTGCACTTCCCCACCATCCCATCACCCGCCATCCCAGCGCTGGCTGGATCCGGTCGGGCTTGGATGGTGGTGGGTCTGCAGTGCCAAGGGCAGGGCTCGGCCGTGGCAGCTCCTGGCACCCCAGGGCACCGAAACCACGTCAGCCCCTTCCTCTGTACTGCAGCCCCCGTGAAGTGCCTGAAAACACTCCTCCCTCCCGCCGTCTTCTCTTTTCCAGACTAAACAACCTCATTTCTTTCCAACTTCCCTCTCCGGCCATGTTCCCCAGCCTCCGCTCGCTCCCCCTGCCTCCTGGACCAGCTCCAAGCCGTTCGCATCCTCCCGGGGAAGCGGGACCTGGCGCCGGAGCGGTACCCGGGCAGGTACCCAGGGCACACGGGGACCCGGGCAGCCCGTGCCCGCGGGCGCAGGCTCCGCTCCGTCCCAGCAGCACGACTGCACACACACATCCCAGATAGCACAGCCCTTTTCTTGTTCTTTAGCCCGTTCTGCTGGCAACTGGCGTTTGTGATGGATTGCATATAAAAATCTACTTATAAAGCAATCTTTTCCTCAGCTGCCCTTTCACTGGAGCCCGTCTGCAGTCTCTTCGCCGGGATGCATTGTTATTTCATGTGATGAGACATTCCACAAAACGGAATAAAATAAAAACAGTCATTTGGAGGGCCTTTTGTTTTGCTTTTTCACAGGTTCCCCCCCAGTTTGACTCCTGTGAACACACTTGTCGAGTTGATTTGCTCACACTGCCTCCTAAGCATGTCCTTGCACCGGAGACACTGCTCTTTTAAATTCAGTTTCTCAGAATTAGAAGAAAAACTTGGCAAAGCAACAATAGGGGGAAAAAAAAAATATGAATAATCGCAGAACAGAAGTTGCATTATGTGATGTGGTTGCCATGTGGTTAAGTCTGAGAGAGGATCATGCAAGCGCATTGTGGGAAAAATGATAACAGGCGAAACAATCCAGAGAAACGCTGAGGGTTTTGTAATAAGAGGTTATAATGCAAACCCGGCGATACCGTGCCGCGGCCCGGTGCCAAGTGATCTGTGCGAATCCATAATAGCTGGGTGGGTGAGTCCGGATGGGGACGAAGGGGGTTGTCGTTGTCCCCTGCGCTGGGCAGACCCAGTTCGGGTACCTTTGGCCACGCGGCTTGACGACGCGGGGATTTAGGCTGGGGGATGCGACGCTGCTGGCAGGGCGTTCCCTTCGGGTACCAGTCCCAAACCTCACAGCGGGGGGAAACCATCCCACAGAACCCTGGCTTAAAGTACAAGACAGACCCACAGCAAAACTTTGAGCTGTCAGAGGCGTCGATGGCTCCGGCACCTCCGAGGCAGCAGCCGGCAGAGCCCCACGGGCTCCCGGCACGGCGCACGCCGGCACTGACCGAAATGGGCTCGTTTGTGCTGACTGCAGCAGTCGTTTCCCTGAAAAGCCTGAACACACCCCAGAATCTCACTTGACATCATCAAATAGATTTCCCTTCCACACGTCATCCGCTGGAGCCGCGTCAGAGGTTTCAAGTGAAACAGCAGCGATCAGCGAAAGCCGCTGACAGCCCTCCCCTGCCCAGCCACGCTCCCACCGTGGAGCTCCAGCCCCTTCCTGGGGTTTGCTCCAAGAAGATCCACCACCATGAGAAAGCCGTTGGCCATCAGGGGTTCATGACCGAGTTGCCTCCAAAGCATCACGCCTGAGGGACTGACTGGAGAGAAAAGCCAGACTTCAGAAAAATTGGGATTCAGATGGTTGGGGGGAAGCGCTCAGGAACTATTAAAACCCCCGTATTTTGTTGCCCAAGCTGTATAAGCTGTGCTGGGGAACCGTTATCGGGGCAAACCCGACCCATCCTCCTCTCACTTGCATTGTCTTGGTGTGAACGTGTGAGTGGGAGGAAAGTCAGCGCAGTCAGCTGAGCTACGGGAAATTCAGAAAGCGTGGGGAACTACATTCATTTAAAAAAAAAAAAAAAAAGAGAAAAGGGGGAGGTAAATTCTGTGAAATTATATCAGCAATGTGAATTCTGCTCTTCTATTGCAACAGAATTACACGGCTCGCTTTCAGCCCGGATGGTGTAACACCGGTTGGGGCAGCAACACGCAGAAGGTGCCCTTTGGGGGGGCAAGCCGCCGGCGCCGTGATTCCCGCGGGTCTCCCCCGGTTGTGGCCCTGCCCGCAGCAATGTGTGAGCAGCGGAGGCGGGCAGCGCCGCGACTTCCCCGGCTGCTTCCTGCCCCAGGCGGGTGAGAGTTTTGGGGTCCCGCTCCCGGCTAAGGCAGGCGGGGGGCAGCTCCGGGGTGTTGCGGGCAGGAGGGTGCTGCCGTCCCCCGCACCGTGCCAGCCGGGGGGCTGAGCAGCACCCTCCTAAATCTGGAAGGCAAGGACTCTGCGGTAAATTAAACATGCCGTGAAGAATTGGCAAAGCAGCCTGTGTGCTGGCGCCTTGCTTTGTCTCAGAGTAATTTAGCAGGCTTTAATGAGAATTCATTCACATTATATTGTGAATAGCCGCTTTTATGGGAGACAAGAGGTGATGAACTAGTCAGAGCGGAGACGACTGGCACAGATGCCACCATGCATCACCGCTCCCCGCTCCCCCTCGTGCCAGGGCTGCCGCAGGAGCACCCAAGGAAGACTGACGATGAGCAGAGATGGAGCAGAGCGGAGGGAAAGAGCGGGCTCGGCTCCTGCGGGGACAGACCCAACCTCTCGAGGGCTAGAGGAAAGGTAACGGGGCTGTTTGGATCCCACCGGTGACCCCAGCACCGCCACGATGCTCCGGGGCCGGGCAGGCTCCCCACGGAGCAGCCCCGGGCCCCCCGTGGCAGGGGTACCCCCGCCTGCGGCTGGGACAAGCTGGGAGCAGCGAGAAGGCTCGAAAGCGTCGCTGCTGCCGCCGCGGCCGCGGGTCCCGGTGCGGGGGACGCCGGTGGCACCGTGCCCGCCACTCTCCGCCCAGGGAGGACAGAGCCCCGGGACGGCTTTGCTTCAAGAGTGACTGAATTCGTACAATTAGAGACTGATGCGAGGCAGCGGGATTCAAAACCCTAATTTGGCCTGATTAAAGCTTAACGATTCCAGCTTAATGATTAAAGAAATGCCCCAATTTCCTCGTTCCAAACAGCCCTTGCTGCCAAAACTCAGGTGGAGTGGGCACGCATGGGGCTGCAGCTTGTAGAGACAACATGGAAAAAAAAAAAAAAAATCAGGATTTGAATGGCTTGGGCACAGAGAGAAGGATTCATGCAAACAGATGAGCCGGTTAGCGAGCGAAAGGGAGAAATTAAAGTGCTTTAATGAGGGTTTCAGGATGAATAACAACCTGGCGGACTCTCAAGCAGCAGAGAATTGCCGTGCGCAATAATTTGAAGGGCAGCAGAGTCCGGGCTGGGGAGGGTGGGCTGCAGCCCCCCGCTCTCCCCATCGCCCCCAGCCTCAGCCAGGGTCGTCAGCTGAGCGGGAACGCCGGAAAACGCTCCAGTTCTTTCCAAAAAGCACTTGAGCATCGCGGCGAGGCAGCCTCCCTGGAGAAGCACAGGCAGAAAATAAAACTACCCATCTGCGCTCGAGCTCTGGACCCCATTAAATCGGCGATCGGCGGGGGGAGAGGGGGCGGCCTCAATTCACACAAGGTGCTCTCTTCATGAAAGCATCTTTTGATTATGTTATTGCAGCTATCAAAATATTGCAGAGTTCAGAGCATTCCTCAGGGATCCCCAAGCTCTTCAAAGACCAGAGGACCACGGCTGGGGAAAAAGAAGCCTTTAATTATGTCGGCTTCCATGCTTGTTTCTGCGGTGGAGTTCCTCAAAAAAAAATTGGTTTTAATGAGAAGAAACACATATGGCTTCATTGTTCAACCACGGAAAAATAAAGCCGATTTTTTTTTTTTTTTT
>VXBL01009715.1:111203-129355 GCA_013400195.1 Aramus guarauna
GGCCTCCTTCTTTTTTTTTTTTTTTTTTTTCCCTTCCTCTTTGCCGGGCACTAATCCAAGTGCTGAGATGACTGTTTCACTTCCCTGCTGTCATCAGTTGTTTTTATCTTATCTGGACCATGGATGCCAGTCAGCAACCCGCTGCGGTCTTTCCAGTTGAGTCCTGACCTCCGCAATCAGCCTCAAGATGTCCTGTAACAAGCAGATACGGTTACTCAACTTGTCCATCAGCACTTCTGGAGGGGGAAAAAAAAAAAAAATATATAGAAAAAAAAGAGAAAATCCCCGCAGAAGACAGAGCTGACAGCTCAGGGCGGGGAGCAGCTGGGAGCACGGCGGCTCAGCACCGGGCAGGCTGCACAGGGAGGCTGGGAATTTTGGGCAGAATAGGCTTAGTGGTGGTGCTGGTGCTGCACAAGTCTGGAGGCGTGCAGGGGTACCCGTGGGTGGCGATGCTGGCCCCGCTCTGGGACCCCTCGTCAGCAGGGCACGGCACGGCACGGCACGGCACGGCACGGCACGGCACGGCACGGCACGGCCTCCGAACCGGGGCGGGGGGCACTGCAGGGCAAACCGCAGGGTCTCGGGGGGACCGGGAGCAGGAGGAGGATGCTCTGCAGGGGCTGCGGGCTGGCTGGGGGGTCGCTGCGGCTCCCCACCCTGCTCAAGCTGCCCCTGCCAGGTCTGCTCCGTGGTGGTCACGCTCGCCCGGGTCACCCTGGCCAGACCTCCGCCCGCTGCCCAGCCTGCCTGGCCTGGGGGTATCTCCTCCACCGTGGCCCGTTGTCACTCAGATCCCCCTTTTTCCTCCCAAACTGCTGCTTCATCCCTCTTTTGCTGTCCTTCGCATGCAGGGGCACCCACATATTGCTCTGGCTGCCAGGGGAGGGGAGGAAAATTCATCTGGGAAAACAGAAGGGCACGGCTGTTTCACCTGAAACCGGCACCACCTGAATGAAGGGGGCCGGGACCGGCAGACCCCAACACCCCTCCTTCTCTCCGCACTAGGAATGTGCATTTCGTACATCGGACATTTCAAACACTCCGGAAAGGGCTGGGGTTTTGTCCTCCAGAGCGGGAACTTATATCTGGGGACTAAAAGACGTGTTTTCTGGAGCTATCCTGTCTGCACTCTTGGGCAGATTCAAGGCATGACCTTCTCCCTCGTCCGGACCCCCAGGACTGAGGCCACTCGGCAAGACGAGCCCCTTGGAGTGAGCCAACCCCTTCCTCGTACCCCACCGGCACTCGGGAGAGCAGCAGCAACGAACTCACCACTCTGCCCTAGAAAAGAGCTCCAAAATAGTCTCCAGCTATTTTGGGACACGCTCTCCTCCGCGTCGGACTGGTGCAAGTTGGGTGCCTCGCAGGGCCAGCCCTGAAGCGGGTGTTGCGGATGTGCCAAAGGCACGTGCACAGCACCGCAGAACGGGGACACTCGCCCATCGTACGCTGGAAATGCAACAAGAGCAGCCGTGAGCTAGAGCAGGGGTCCGTTTGTCCCATCTCCCAGGGTCCGTTTGTCCCATCTCCCGGGGACCGTTTGTCCCATCTCCCGGGGTCCGTTTCTCCCATCTCCCGGGGTCCGTTTGTCCCATCTCCCAGGGTCCGTTTGTCCCATCTCCCGGGGACCGTTTGTCCCATCTCCCGGGGTCCGTTTCTCCCATCTCCCGGGGTCCGTTTGTCCCATCTCCCAGGGTCCGTTTGTCCCATCTCCCGGGGCAGCCCGCAGCAGAGCCAGCAGAGGAAGCGGGGGGAGCGCTGGCCAATGCTCCCTCACTCCCTGCCCAGCCCCAGCTGCTCCGGAGCCAGTGGCTGCATCCAGAGCATCGTCCTTCCCATCTGCCTCGGCCCCTTCCCGCCTCGCCTCCAGCATCTCATAGCACCGATTTCCACAGTTAATTTATCAGTTTAATAACAGCATCATCACGAAGGGCAAAGCAAGGCTAGCACTGAGCCAGCTCAACTTTATATACATATCACCCAGAGTAAAAATGTCATGTAAGATTTACTCAACATGCGTTTTATCAAAGCGCTCAAGCGCCGAAGTAAAAGGGCTTTTAGTTACAGCAGATTGAAGGGGGTGGCATGTGGGGAAGTAGGAGAGAACGGATGGATTTTAGCTCTGCCAGAAGCTCTTGTTGCTTTTGCATCAACATCTTTATTTTCGAAGAGAGGATTTAAGACCTTGTTGTGTATAAACAACCGAGACTAGAGTAACTCAAACGGTGAGGAACTGTAAAAGGTTATACTGAAAAATGCTATTACTCTGCATGAAATAAGATTCTTCCTGGAAACATGACACTGAACATTCGAGGGAGGGGGAGGAATAGCTGTAAAATGGCTATAGAAAAGGGGTTACAAATTAAATATAATAGAAAGAATCCTTTTAAATGAGATCTTAATTTAACCTCAACATCATGACCGTATATTTCAGGAAATTAATCCCTCGGCCTCCAATAAATCCAAAGTATAACACAACCACTTATGGTTCAGCAATGAGCCATTAGTATGGACTACAGATCCTGCAAAACCACCAGAGCCATTATTTAGGAACGTGCTGAATTACCCGGCTCCAATGCAGCTCCTCAGCGACCGGGGCTGCCCGGCGCACGTCGGTACCTGCGCCCCGGTCCCAGGGCTCTGCCGGCTTTTTCCCTCTGCCCCATCCCGCCCCTCCCGGGACTTGGCTCCTGCGCAAACCTGGTGCTCCTTGTCTGCAGGAATAACCCGGGAGCAGTCCCGGGGAGGGGGATCGGGCTCCAGAGGAAAGCCCCGCGGGGCGGTGGATGCCATCCTGCCAGCGCCGTGCGGGGCTCCCAGCCGCGGCTAAACCGGCATTGGTTCAGGGCTGGGTTTGTGCTGCTTTCAAAACCAAAGAATCGAGGACACAAGTGCAAGTGCAAACTTCCTCCGGAGCCTTCCCGAGCCCTCTCTGCTCCACCACGCGCGTTGCCAGCTTGGCACCAGGTTCTTCTGCATATGCCCCGAAATGAGGAAAGTAACTTCTAATGAATCAAGAGTGCAACCTTGCTCTGAGAGCGAACATATGCCACCGCAGCTCCCTTGGCAAAGGCACTTGGAGCCGGTTGCTGGCGCTTCAGCGAGAGCTCTTCCCATCCGGGCTCCAGACACTTTGGGGCTCTGATAAGGAACGCGTAGACCAGGTGAAGAGCACTGAAGCTTTGCAAGCTTCAAAGGACCTGCTGGCAGAGCCTGCTGCATCCCTGCTTCGTGTCAGAAGCAGCCAGAGTCCTCCTAGAGAAACCTCCCTGCGAGCCCTCAGGGATGTTGCAGAGCAAGTGCCGATTGGGGTGGTAAAGGGCACCGGTACAAACACCAGCCGGCCCGTGCATTTCGTCAGGGTGATATAATCCAGGGAGCACGGGGACGTGGAGAGCTGCAAAGCGCCCAGCGTGGTGTTGAATCTGGAGAGCCCGCACCCTCTCCCCAGCTGTCTTTTCCAGACAGGAGAAAGCGGCGGAAGCGGGACCACGTCCATCCTGATGGGCAGCCCTCTGCAGAGCCGGCCCGGCGTTGTCCAGGCTGGAAAATACCCTTTAGGTAGGGGAAAAAAGAAGTTCCCTGTCTGAAAGCTTTTTTGTCAACCGTGTAACTTTAGGGCAAAAACCCAACAATGAAGTCCAAAAGCACCCCAGGAAGCGATCTCACAGAAAAAAAAAGGCAAAAGTGCAATTTTTGACGGGGAATCACAAACAGATGGGCAGGATCTTCCACCATCACCTCTCTGCACCCCAGCAAACCCCTTTCACACGGTGCAACCCACCTCCGGGCCGGCTGACCCACCACGGGGCCGACGGGAGCTGGGTGTCCACCACACCAACCACCTTCAAGTAGAAAGTTCCCTACATTTCCGCCGGGATCGCCTGTGCGTGGCCACACGAGGGGTTTCCCACCTGCAAAAGTTGCCCGCAGTTGGAGAAGGCGCGAGGTGGGAACGAGGGGTGCTCTGCTTTCTCATCAACCACCAAAGTTCTCATTTAGTGCACAGCCCTGTTCCCAAATCACTCGCGTGGTTCTCGCTGAAGCGGATGCTGTGGTTTTCTTGTCTGAAATAAATTGCGCAACGAACTCAGCCCAGCGTTGAGAAGCATTAGCTAAAGCAAAGCAGCTCTAATAGTGCTGGTCCTGTACGTCCCACGGGGAGACTTTCAATTGATGGAGTTACAAGAGATGAAATATTCAGTAGGATTAAGAATTTGGAGGAGGTGGAAATCAAAGTGAAAAAGAAAACAAGTAAAAACAGCTTAATCTAGCCTTCTAGCACTAATTGTCATTGGGATTCAGGCTAAAACAAACACAACAAAACGAGCTGCCAATTTGAAAGGGGAAGGAAGAGGGCGAAGACGATTCCCATCGCATCGAAAGCAATCTTTTTATCTCTGCACCGCCGCAGACGCAGCAGGCAGGGGCCAGGAGGCAGCACGCAGGCAGGGACCGCCCCGTCCCTCCTGCCCTCGCCGCGCTCCGTGCGGGCAGGATCCGTCCTTCCCACGCGGGCGGCGATGCCTTGAGCAAAGGTGCCCCCACACGTCACGTCCCCCCCGCACCCCGGCGGGGCAGGACCCCTCAGGCAGACCCCGGGCTCCGCAGACCCCTCTCATCGCCCGCAGCCCCCCCCCGGGCAGGAGGAGCGGAGCCCGGCGCGGTGCCCTCGTGGTGCTGGGGCTGAGCCGCAGGAGAGGCGGATTATCTTACAGCGAAGCCGAGTTATCCAACACTGCAATTTAAGTTGACAATTACATGGTAACCGACTTGCACACAAAGAGAGGCTCTGGAAGTATTCCCAGAATACAGAAGTCTGACAGTATCCACCCAATTTGTTGCAACAACAAAGAATACTGGAATATGTCCTTTCATTTGGCAGAGGAGTATTTTATTTTTTTTAGGCTAGGTGGAGAAATTTAGCCTGCTATTTAAGGAGCATGTTGTGCCTTGAGAGTGACAAGCCAAGAGTTTCACTAGAAAGCCAAACTCAAACACAAATTGCATCCTGCCACCCAAGAAACTAAATTGCACCGAGGAAAGAAATTAGCGGGGCCGCATCTGTTGTTCGGGCCCACGCTTGGAGTCTTGGGAAGATGTAACGGGGGCCCTTCCCGAGCTCCCTCAGACGTTCCCCTTCTCTGAACCAGCTCCAGGAAAAACAACATCCCAGCACACATCTCCCTTTTTTTAAACGCCCTCTTCACGGCAAAGCTGGATCATTTGCAGGTGGCTGTGCTGCTGGAACAGCCCCAGCGCGGCAGCCGAGGGAACCGGCCCGTTTTGCCCTCCCGAGGTGCTCAGCACCTCCCCCGAGCCCCCAGCAGACGGGTTTCCAGGCTCCAGCTTGGGAATCGGGAGAGCCACGACGTGGCCGTTTGCTCTGCAAGGGTCAAGAAACCACAACGTCCCAATTGTACGGGGAGACGGAGAGCCGGTGCTGACGGCACAGCAGCGGCGGCGGGGATGCAGAAGAAAACGCTCAGTAACTTCCTCATGTCTTCCTGGTACTTTTACATCAGGATCTCCTATTAAAAAGAAAAGGAAAAACCAGAACAAACCCCAAAATTCTAACGAGGGAGATTTTGCACCAGGTTTTGCTCTAATATAAGACAAACAAAGAGGAATAGAGACTTTATTCCTCCAGCACGGACATCCCTCCGGAGACTTCTCTGTGCTACCCAACGCTGGTGCTGGCCGCGTGGAGCGAAGCCGCGGTGCTGACAGCCCCGGTGCTCAGCTCCGGGCACTCCCACGTCACCAAGCCCCTCTCGGCCTCTTTCAAAGGTCTCTGGCAAAAGGTTAGTGACACAAAAAGGCGTTTCTTGGGATGGGTTTGTTTGGGGTTGTTTTTTTTTTTTCATTCGTGGCCTTGCTTCTGGTGGAAATTAGTCAGCTTTCCAGAGCAGAAACCTCAAGCCATAGCCACATTTCTGAACCTGCTCATCGCTGCCACCATTCCACAAACCACTTCCTCCCGGGTTACTGGCAGCCGCTCCGGGCGCGCGATTAAAGGGCAGGAGCGCGGCTGGCGGCGAGGAGCTGCGCGTCCCCGGCCCCAAGCTTTGCCGCCAGCGGGCAGCTCGGGCGAAGGGGGGGGTTTGCAAGACGTAAGCACAGGTGGGGTGCACAGAGCAAGGGGAGGTGCGAGGTTGTGACTGCGCAGGGAGAAGCCCCAACCCAAATCCACAGGACCGGGATCACCGGGAGTTTGGTCACATCGGCCCCGGTCCAGTGCCGGGCTAAGCGCCGATCCCACTCCTGCTCCGTTAGCAGCTCGCTCGGGCAGCGCTGGTCCCCATCCGGGAGGTGTCTGCCCTGGGGGAAACGGCTCCGAGGGCAGCCCTGCCGCCTTCCCCTCAGCTCACGGCACTGCAGACGCTGACCCGCGGCAGCACCCACCGCCTGCACCGTGCCGGCACGCTGCGGGGTGCTTTAAGCAACAAGCTCTGAGCCAGAGGTGCTGACACGAACCCAGCACCACCCCGCTCACCGTCCTCTCTTTTCCTTGCAGGAACAAACCCTCAGCTCGCACAAACAGGGCTCTGGGTGCCGGAGGTGTGGGTGAGTCCAAGGGACGGCACAGCACCGGCACAATTGCCACGAGTCATGGCCGCCCCCGACGCAGCCAGTTAGACACTGGCACTTAAAATTAGCCTTTCACAGGAACTCACTGTGGACAGGAAAGCGCAGCACCGTGCTGTATCTGTCAGCTGGTGGTTTAGCAAACTGCTGCCCCGCTGCTGCTCTCATCCCCGCTCTTCCCCTTCCCCTTCCTCCCCCTGCAGCACCTGCCCTGCTCCCCATCTGCAAAACTTCCCCCCCCCCAACCTGGCAAAGCACAAATCCCAACCACTGCACCACGGTGCTTTGCAACAGCTGGGGCTGGAAAATTTAGAGTGGAGAAAGGAAAAAGGGTAAGAACTTGAGGGATGCTCGGAGGAACCGGAGAGCACGGGGGCAGAAGCCCCGTGGTTTGTCCAGCTCGCTGCTGTAGGAATGGCGCGGGCTGAGGATGTGAACCGCCCACGATGAGCACGTCCCGGGGCCGAGGTGACAGGCACGGCAGCCGGGAGGGACGCAGCACCGCGATGCCGGCGAAGCCGTCGTCTGAGCCTGCCCCGTGCCAGGAGAAGGGGGGTGCAGGCCCGGCTGTCCTGGGCTGATGCACGGCACAGCAAAAGCCTGCGCGGGAGGGGTGTGAAAGGAGATTTCACACTGAGGAACAACCGCCGGCCCCCTTCAGCCCCCCAGAGCCTGCAGCCCCCGGCCGAACCAGCGCGGCATCCCCGGGGGCTTGTGCCCTGGAGCCGGCCCCGCAAGGGACACGCAGGATTTATCCACGTCACCCACGAGAGGCAGGACCCAGGACCCCGCGGGACACGAGGCTGTGTCAGCACCCAGACGAGTTTCTCAAATTACTCAACAGAAACCAGCTTCACACCAGCGAGCCCTGGAGCGGCCACAGACCGGATCGCCGCCCACACTGCGGTCCTGGGGGAGCGGAACGCCCGTGTCCCCATCCCTGCGTCCCCATCCCCGTGTCCCCGAGCTCTTTGTCCAGGGCTGGCAGCAGCGGGGAGAAGTGGGACCTGCTGTTCCCACAGGAGCGGCACCGACATGGACCACTCGCACCCCACCTGCAGCCAGGGAGCAGGCAGCAGCAGGAGCATGGCTGCCGCGCTGGGGCCGCTGCCAGCTGCCCAACCACAGAAATTTGTTTTCTTTAGAGAGGATCTCAGCTTGAAGGGGAAAAAAAAAAAAAANCCGCGGCCACATCCTGCCTTAAACTGTCGCTCGTGATGTGTTATTTGCCGACGAGGATGCACAAGGAGCAGCGCTGGGGGCGGGAGTTCTCCACTTGCCAAGTAACACTTCAGCTATGAGTCAATCGACTGAAGCCACAAATCCATTTGCTTATGAGCACGAAACCACAGCAACCCATGGTGCTTCTCAGGACCACATGTGCCACCACCTGCCTGCCGCTTCGCCCCGTGGCGGAGGTGCTCCCTGCCCGGCGGGACACGCTGCTGTCACCCCTGAGAGCCCACCCCGATGCTCCCCCGGGCTGGAACCCCGTGCCCTGTCCAGAGCCAGCTGCCCAGGGGGCTGAGCCCTCCCAGCACCGGGCTGCAGGGATGGGGCCATCGCATTGCCGCAAGCACGCCAGGACGGGAAAAGCGGTGCCGGGTGCCGTCCACCCTTCCCGGGTTATTTGCCCCACGGCATCCCCGTTTTGCAGGCTGGGCTCTCTGGTCCATCGCCGCGCAGCGCCGCGGAGCGATGTCTCTGCGGAGCATCGGCCGTGCCCCGGCGCTGGCAGCGGCTCAGGGATCACACCTGCACCACGGAGCGGGGCCAGCCCGCGCCCCCGCAGCCCCCACCCGCCGGGCAGGGAGCTGCTGGGTGCTGCCACCCGCACGGGGCAGAGCTGGACCCTCCACCCGTCGGTGTGGGGCTGGGTGGGGTGGAGGCAGGGACCGGGTAAGTCTCCTGGTATGCAGCGTTTTGAAAGCCCGGTGCTTTTCCCCTGTGGGTTAATAAACACTCGATGTGGGTGGCTCGTGACTCACAAGCTCCGTTGCAGAAGCGCTACAGGTGCTGCTAGTGTGGAGCAATCCTGCAGTTAAGCACTGGAAGAGGGAAAGAAAATCTGAGCAATTAGAGGCTACAGCCACCAGCCGGCTGGGACCCTGTGGGAGGTGCTGAGCACCCCGGCAGGGGCACTGGGGGTCCCTCCTCGCTTCCTCTGTGAAACGTTCGTGCGACAGCAAACAGCTGTGCGTCGCACGCCCACCCTGGGCCACCCCTTGCCACCGGCCGGGTGACGCCGTGGGGCACGAGCGGTGCGGAGGGCTGCCGGGGCCCTGCGAAACGACTCCCCGGAGCTGCCCACGGGGGGAACGCAACCACTTCATCGCCACGTCCAACCCACGGCTGCTGCCAACAGCTCTGCACCGTGGGTGCGTTTGGTGGCTTTGCCCCCAGCTCTCGCTCCCAGGAGATCTCCCTGCAGGCAGACAGAGCTGGGCGGCCCCGGGGAGGGTCTGGGCAGCTTTGGGCCCCACAGGCACCCCGGGTACCGGCACCGGCACGGCAAAGCGACCCTGGCAATCATGGGAAAGGCTCAGAGGCCACACGTGCACCGTGCACCCTCCCTCCAGGCTGCACGAGAAGGGAAAATAACCCCCAGGTGCTGCTCAGTGACACGAGGCCACGTGCCCCTGCGCACCCCCCAGGCACACGTCTGCTCCCCGCCGTCAGCCGGGGTGGGGCAGCCCCCCCAAACCGGGCCCGGGTTCACACAACACAGCATCTCCTCCCTGTGAGCTGGGGTTACGCTCTGCAGCGCAATTAGGAGGAGAAAAACAATTACGTGGTAAAAAACATGCGAGAGAAACAGCAAAGGGTGTTTCTGGGGGGGGGAGATGTTATCTATGAAGCAAAATTGTACTCTCAGGAGCTCTGACAGGTTTTGAATGTTTTACTGTGGCACGACATCACCAGGAGAAAACCCGCGCTGCCAGGCAAAGCCACATCCCCGCGACCAGAGATACTGCCTCACCCGCCTCCCGCCGTAAAACCAGAGCTGCTGAGCACCCTCAGCCCCTGCCCCATCCCTGCTCAGCGCCTGCCCCATCCCTGCTCAGCCCCATCCCTGCTCAGCCCCTGCCCCATCCCTGCTCAGCCCCATCCCTGCTCAGCCCCATCCCTGCTCAGCCCCATCCCTGCTCAGCCGCATCCCTGCTCAGCCCCTGCCCCGTCTCCCGGGACAAAACGAGGATCAGCAATGGCAGGGTCCTGGTGGGGAGAGAGGATTTAGAGACCCGCAGCAGGAACAAAGAGCTGGAGAAGTCCCAGCGCTGCCAGAGTTAAGGTCAAAATTCCCACTGACGAAATGGGTCTGAAGCTGCTCCCTGTTCCACGGCTGGGGCCGGCCCTGCCCGCGCGGGGTCACGACGCGCTGCCTGCTCAGGCAAAGGCAAAGGCAAAGGCAAAGGCAAAGGCAAAGGCAAAGGCAAAGGCAAAGGCAAAGGCAAAGGCAAAGGCAAAGGCAAAGGCAAAGGCAAAGGCAGGACTTGGCTCAGCCAAGTTAATTCCTCACCGGAGCCCTTTCCCTAATGAGTGCTCGGGAGTGCCAGAGGTGCCTGGCCAGCGCTCACGAGGCTCAGCAGGACCCGGCGCTGAGCGGGGGGTCGGGGATGCCCCAGCACCCCCGTGCCGGGCTGTGGGCAGCGCTGCCCCGGCTCCTGAGCCGAGCGGCCCGAGACGCATGGTCAGCCGGGACCGAGGTGCAGAACGAGGTGCAAAGAGCAGGAACAGCCCGGCTAGCAGGGGCTGGGGTGCTGGCTAACCACCCGCACCCTAAAGCAAGGCTGGTGGGACCAGGGGTCGGCTCCTGCCCTGTTGCAGTTCGGGGGGTGCAGTGCAGGAACCCACCACAGCCCGGCCGGATGCTCACACCCAGCTTTTCCCCCCAAAACCTCCACACAGCAGCCGTGATAGCTGAGCTCTCTCTGTGTAGACCAACAGCAAAGAAACCCATTTCAAATAGGCCACCGACACCTCCAGGGCAGGAATACTCACCACCCTTTTCTTTTTATTAGAGCAGCACTGCACGGAGGTGCTGGGAACAGCCACGTGCACCGTATCCCTGCTCAGGATTTTGCTCCTGGCTGCAGGCAATAACCTGCGCCCTGAGTTGGCTCAGCAGGAGCAGCACCCGCTTCAAACCCGAGGCTGCGCTGGCATCCATCAGCAGCAGCGCTGCCCCGAGGAGGAACCCGGGAGCCTCTCCCCTCCCTTCCACCTCCCTTTCTCTGTGTTAACCTTTTTGGCTCCTTTATTAAAGCAACCGAACAGTTTAGACTTTTTTTTTTTTTTCTTCCTCCTTCTCCTGTGTGGTTCTCGCTGTAATCTGCCTTGAATATTTGATGTGGAATCCCTTGTGAGAGCGAGAAGTGTTTTTATGGGCGCTGGAGGAAAACTCTTGCAAAGAAGAAGTGGTAATGAGTACCCCTGAGTACCCTCTCGGTTTCACAACTGCCTGTGTTTAAAAATGAGCAGAAATTGGGCAAGTGGTTCTCATCTGGGAGCGGAGCAGCCTCTCGCTCCCAGCAACGCTCTGCCTTCCAGTGGCTCGGTACAGTGGAGCAACACTTGTTTATTCCAATTGAAGCTGACACCAGCAGCAGTCCAGACCAACCGGATGAGCTCATGTGTGTCCTGTTTTATTTCCAACTCAGATTAACAGCATCTCTTTAATTTCTAATGGCCCATTCTGGGATTTGCAGGCAGTGTTCAAACAACATTACGGGCTGCGTCTCGGCGTGCCCCTCCGCTCGTGTATCCCCTCTGCGACCGGCATCGTGATTTTGCACAATGCAAGAGCTCTCATCCCAATTACATGGGATGAACTCGCAGGAAGCTTTTCATCACATGCGCACACGTTGGTTTTTTTTCATATCCAGGTCTGTGAATTTAACACAGCAGGCACGATCCCTCTCCTTTTCAAAGGCAAAATATTCCCTTTCATTTCCAGACCCCTGTACATCATAACCCAGAGCAAACTCTGCGCAGAGCTGCACAGCGACGCTGTGGCTCGGCGTCAGAATAAATAGCTTTGAGAAGTCCTGGAGGTATCTCTGCTCATCTCCAAAGGATTTTGCCCCCAAAGCACGCACCTGCGGGGCACCCGGCCAGGCTGGCAGCGGGCTGGGAGCTGCTCCGCACGCAGCCAGGCAGGAGCGGGGCTTCGGCAGGGCTTTGGCAGGGCGAAGGCTCGGGGCAGGTGAAGCGCTGCGGGTGCTGGTGCATCCCTGTGCCTGCAGCACCCCGCTGCACCCTGGCAGGACCGGCTGCCACGCGGCAGGCTCTGCACTAACAGGATCAAACAGAAAACAGGCTCTCGGATCCTCTGAGAGCAGCGGGGTCCCACTTCACCGGGAAGCCTGGTGAAAAGGGCTGAGCAGCGGATGCTTTTCAAGGCCACGGCTCGTTCCCAGGGACAATTGCAAACCAGCCCCAAAGCGGGAGGAGAGGCGGCTCCGTGGGACGAACGCGGCCTCGCTGGTGCCTTGCCAGCACCTTCTCCCTCCCCACGCTGCCTGCAGGGAGAGCTGGGGCCAGGGCTCAGCGCTCGCGGGGCTGAGGCTTTGCAGCCAGTGCCTGCACGTACGGCCAAGCCCAGCACCGAGCTCTGCAAGGACTAGGGGTCCATTTTGGAGGGAGAGGGTTTGATTATTTTAGCAAGGCTTAACAAGTTGATTAGTGCGGCTTGGGCAGGGCTGGAGGGTCTCCCGCAGCTGCCCGGGCTTTGTGTCTGAATGTCACAGGCAACGTCTCCTTCCTGTGCCTCGGGGGGGGCCATACACATCCCCTCACCCATGCAAGACCCGCAGCGCCAGCCCAACGCTGGGATTATCCGCCTGTTCCTGCAGAAACCACAAAGGCTGTCCACAGGCGGCTGGCTGGCGGGAGGAAGCACCCGCAAGCGACGGGGGGCTCTCGCACGGTGCCCCCAGCTTCCCAGCCCCTCCGCGAGGGCTGCCACAGCACCACAGCTCCTGCAGAGATGCCACAGGGCGCAGGGTCAGGATTTGGCCCAGGAGGCTGCAGTCCCTCAGAGGCTTTTATGCGAGAGCCCCCGAGCGACATCCCATGCCCAGCACGGAGGCACATCCCTCTCTGCCGGCAGTGCCCCCGCGTGCTCCATGAGCCAGACCAACCTGGGCTGCCGGGAGGAGCGACGCTGAGGGTCGGCCGGGCTCTCCGATGAACCAGCACGTTGTACCAACATGGGAAATGGCTTTGGTTTCCCCCTGGGTTTGCTCCCATCCCCACACCGCTGTGCTGCAGCAGGATCAGAGAACGCTATTAAAATAGTGTCATGTTACCTATCAATAATAAATGACCAGAATAAATTCACTGCTCTCTGCTTAATAACCCTACCGGATTTCCATTTAAATATCTGCAAAGAAATGGGGCCTCATTCAATGAGCCTTTCAGAGGAATGCAAGTGCCGCATTTGCAGAGAGACAGCCCAGGAGAACCTAGCCCAACTTTTAATGGGAAACTGCTTTTCTCCTGCCGCAGGACTAAGCTGCAGCAGAGGGAGGAAGAGAAGCTTGGGAGAGATGAAATAAATCCATTATCAGTGACGTGCTTCTGTTTAGATGCAGCCTGAGCATCTCCACCCTCAGCTCCCCATCAAGTATTTGCAGCTGATAACTACTATCGCTGCTGATCCCTGGCTCCCCTGGCCAGCAGCACCATTAGGGTTTCTCACCCAGGGACAGGATCCGGGGCTACGGCCAACAGAGATGCAGCAGAACAAGGGTGAAGCTGGTCCTGGGATGGCTGTGCTTCAGGTGGTGGCTCCTGGAGGGCGATGGAGCATGGTACCCCAGATGAAAGGTCCGCCTTGGCTGCAAGAGCCGGCTTTACAGCCCGAGAAACCCCACGTTCCCACATCCACAAAGTGGGACAAAACGAGTGGGCCAGCACCAAGCAACCCTACTACCAGCAACGGCAGGGCTTTGCCCTCCTCCAGGCTGGCGGAGCCTCCAGTGGCACAGCCCATCCCAATCCTGCTGCCCCCTGCACGCGGGGTGCTGGGCAGGCCGGCACAGTCCGGGTACCCCTGTGCACAGGGGGATGTGGCACGTGGGCCCCAGAGATGCACAAACACCTTTGCACCAGCGCAGAGAGCAGCAGCGAGCAGACACGGGCTGGAGCCTCCCGCGGGACGTGCCCAGGAGACTCAGCCCCCGGAGACCTCTCGGGGGGCTTCTCTGTGGTCCTTCCTGCACAGGGCAGCGCGGTTTCTTTTGTTCCAGCGTTCGCATAAAGCAAATTCAAAAGGGGGAACAAAAGGCAGAGGGGAACCGGGGCTACGAGGAGCTCACCCAGGGAGCCAGGGAACCGGCGCTGGCGCTTTGAACCTCAGTATCACCCACACACGCACCTCGCTGCACGCCTGAACTGGCGGTTCAAAGGTGCGAGGGGTGCAACACAACACGTGAGCGTGCCAGGAGGCTCATTACCCCCTGCCGCCGCCTGCGAGAACAGGGAGAGAGGCTTCCCGCAGGCAGCCAGCAGCTGACCCGAACCCTGCAGGAAATGGAGCACAGCAGGCTGGGATTAACCCCAAACCATCCAACGGGCCGGTTATTTGGGCGCTTGCCTCTGTCTGATGGAAACCCAGATTTGGGAGCAACTTTCTCTCCTTGCTGCATGCCCGAGCAATACCGGAGCGGAACACTTCCCTCCGAGAGCCTTGTGGTAAGGGCAGAGGGGGAGCTCGACTCCCCGAGCGCTCCTCCCGGCATCCCACCTCCTGCTCCTCCGCAGCCCTCTATTTTCCGCTGGCTTTGCTCTCCTCCCCCCTTCCACGCAGCCCGGGCACCCGCGCGGGGAGCACAGCGCGTCGATGCCGAACGGGATGGCTGCTGCGATGTCCGGCTGCCTCAGCAGCCCCGGCAGCAGGGACCCAGCCCAGAGCTCGCAGCAGCTCAGAGCCGGGTGCCCGCCTTGCTGCAGCGTCCCTGCAGACGAGCGTGTCAGCGGTGCTGTTGCGTGCGTTTTATTTTGCTTTTTAAACATGTCAAAGCAGACTGCTTCCCTCCCGTTGCTCTCAGATGTGGTTGAATTGTTTTCGCCAAAACTTCCCAAATACAAAGTTCCAACCTAAAGCAGACATTGCCCACAGAAAGTTTTCCCCCCAAGCTAAGTGCAAAGTTATAAGCAACCAAAACTGGATTTAATAATGGGAAATAGTCATCATTCTTGTGCACAGGCCTCTGAAGTAAAACCACCCTCGTAGAAGACATCCTTCTCCAGTAAAGTGGAGTTGTGCTGGATGCTCGCTGCTGTTTGGACCAAAGCATATGGAAGCCCGGATTTATTTTCCCTTCATGTGGGCACCATCTCACAGCAACGTTCACATCTCCTTTCTTTGTAGCCTTAAAAATTATCGAGAGGCTGCTCTGCCGCAGCCTTTTTTCAAGGGCTCCCCAAGCCAGCCCTCCCCAAAAACACGGCGAGGCCCTCGGCACTGAAAGTCCCCCCCACCAGCCGGCAGGCGCAGAATGATCCTGTTCTGGTTCTCAGTCCCAACCGGTACCGCGGTGCGTCAGGGCGCCTCGAGGGGGGCGGCGGGAGAGCGGCACTGCGGGGCAGCGCGGCGATGGGGCCATCGCACCCGCGCGAGGGACGGCTGCGGGGCCTGCGAGCACGTGTCAGCTCTACGCAGCAGCGTCCTCCGCCTGCTCTCACCGTCCTTCCACGGGACGAGGCGGTGCTGAGGAACCATCCATGGCGGCGCAGGCGGAGAGCGTCCCTGGCACATCCAGTTTGCCATCTCCCCATCGCCGCTTCCACAGCGAGCAAGGTTTTAGTTTGATGTGGTCCTCAACACCTCAGAGCTTTTTGCTCTTCAAATCTAGAAACTAATTAAACCTGACCAAGGAAAGTTTTCAGATTCTGTGTCTTTTTTTTTTTTTTTAATTGGAAATCACGAGAGAAATACATTGACTGTAAAAATACAATACAGTCTCCACAGCAATGTAAATATTGCGAGGAAAGCTGCTCATGACATGGAGTTGTCAGACCTTTACTTAATGCTCATAATGAAATTCCTCTGAATTACACGGCCTCCTTAACGCAAAGCTCCCCCGAGAGCAGGGCGCAGCGCTGGAGCCCCAGCGGGCAGGATCAGGCAGCAACATGTGATGGAACGGGAGACTCCTGGGTTGGGGTTTTGGATCCGCACTAATTTGTTACGGGACATTGCGCAAGCTGCATCGGGCAGGTTTTTTTCCGGAGGGGACGTAAAGCAACCCCCGTTGCTGGTGCTCTGGGAAGGGCAGCTGGAGGCGTGTGCAGCCCCGCAGAGCGGGTGGGCTCAGCACCGCAGAGGTGCCTTCAGGCTGCACCAACCCCAGCCCGGCCCCGTGCCCCTCCACGCCACCCAGGCACAGAGGCTGGGGTTCATTTGGGGTTCCACGGCCAGAGGTTTTCACCAGTGCATGAGGCTCACCAAGGGGTTTGGAAATAGCACAATTAAGCAGGAAGATATAAGTCCACTTTAATCCAGCGCGGTGTACAGACAGATCTCTCCCGGTACGTAAGAAGGGAGGAAAACCAACAATGCTCCAGGTTATTTTTCTCTCCCAGGGATCTGGAGCAACAGAGAGGACCGCAGCAAGCCGAAACAGCATTGCACACACCAGGTTCATCGCACTGGGACTGAAACAGCAGTTTGCCGTGTCCTCGTACCACCTCCACCCCTTCACCCGCAGCCCGGGGCCATGGAGCAGCGAGCGCCTGGTGACGCTGGGTGCGGGTGCTCGCCCCACACAGACCCAGCCGGGGACGGGACATTGCGAGGTGCAAGGTCCAGCCACGACGGCGCTTCCCCGCTGACTGTCCCAGCACTTGCCAAGAGCCCTTTGAAGACGCCCAGGTAAGTAACATTCACAGGCTCCTTTCGGCCCCAAAACCACGCAAGACATGAGAAGACCTCAGCCCGACACGGGGCTGTTTCATCCGGGAGGATGCCCGGGAGGACATGCACACGTGTGCCCAGGACGTGGGCACCAGCTATGGCGAGGAGGCTGAGAAAGGAGAGAAACCCCGAGCGCTGGCTCACAGACGCAGCTTCTCGCGCTCTTTCCCAATCGCATCCGCCAGACGCTCTCTGCCGTGTCAGGGACCGGTGCCTGGGGGAAGGTCGTGCTCTGTAACCTGACATCAAGGTGCCTCCCAAGCCGGGGAATTTGTTACTGTCACTGATAAGCTATGATCCCTTCAAGCCGCTTCCCTGCTTCCTTCCATCTTACACAGCTCTCCTCCGCCAGCCTGGGAGGTGCTTTTAGATGCTGCCTCTAGTTTAAATGGAGGATCACACAGAGCGGGTGAAAATGCAGCTATTTGGAAGTGACAAATCTCCCGTCTCCCCAGGAGCAGCTGCGAAGTGCGAGCCTCCAAGCAAAGCTCCTCTTCCCAGAAAAAGAAGAGAAGGAAAAGAGCAACGCTTCAAAAATCAGAGCTTCCTTTAGAGGGATTAAAAAGGAAAAAGATGCAAAACATCCCATAAATTCCCATCTCGTGGAGGCAGAGCCGTGGAGGCGAGAGCGCGCAGTCGTCTGACAAGGGCAGCACGGTACAGCACAGTCCTCTGCGCCCGTATCGCCTTCTCCCGGGAGGTCTGAGATCAATTCCTTTCCATACAGGAGACAGAGATCGTTTGTCAGCTTTAAGAGAGACAACGTCGTCTCCCCGCTGTCGAGCCGCAGCAGCGGTGGACAGCTTCATTTGAAACACAAGCAGCGCTCCGGGTTTGCAGAAAGCGCTCGCCGCATCCTCACGCTCAGACCTGCCGGCGGGCAGCGATGGGGGTGTCGAGCCCCGCGGGGGGCTGGGGGGGGGCCGGCAGCTTCCCCCAGCGTGCTGGAAGGAAAGGGGCCAGGAGGCTGGAGGCGGATGAAAGGGCTGGAGGGAGGGGGACGAGCCGGCGGGGTGGGCTGGAGCACATCCAGCACCCAGCTGAGCTGCGGGTGACACCGCTCCTGTGCTTGCACCTAAGGGACAACGCAGCGTCCTGCGGATGCTGGGGCCTCCGGTCGCCTCCTCGCTGCGCCGGGGGCAATTGCAGGGATGGGCAACGCAGAGACAATCAGAATCTGTCGCCGCGTTTCTGACCCTCGGGCTGGGGGAGGTGGGGGCAGGATGGCAGACTCACCTCTGCTCCGTGCTCGTTCGGCACGCTGAGCGACCAAGCGCAGAACAAGACCCAAGTCAGGTAACGCGGCAGCTCGCGGTAACGAGCTTCCCCATCTCAGCGTGACTCATCTGGGCCAATGCACACGAAGGAAGAAAATATTTGTAAAAATCAAGAAATCGAGCCTGTGAATAATGTATCAATCAACAATCTCTTCTCTTGGACTCAACAAGTACTATTCAGAGCACTCAGAAAAAAGTGATTCATCTCTGATGTTGTTGTTAAAATCCACGCCAGTTTGGTTTTTAACAGATATCAAGTGCTCTGATGGATGGCATCAGGAAAAAAGTCTTTAAAAAATAGTATTTCTTCCTCAAGAGTAAGATAATTTATTCTGCTTTAAGCCTAAAAAAAAAAAAAAAAA
>VXBL01009715.1:129885-193568 GCA_013400195.1 Aramus guarauna
GGAGGCGGATGAAAGGGCTGGAGGGAGGGGGACGAGCCGGCGGGGTGGGCTGGAGCACATCCAGCACCCAGCTGAGCTGCGGGTGACACCGCTCCTGTGCTTGCACCGAAGGGACAACGCAACGCCCTGCGGATGCTGGGGCCTCCGGTCCCTCGTTGCGCCGGGGGCAATTGCAGGGATGGGCAACGCAGAGACAATCAGAATCTGTCGCCGCGTTCCTGACCCTCGTGCTGGGGGAGGTGNGCCTTCTGCAC
This sequence comes from Aramus guarauna, assembly GCA_013400195.1. Lineage (NCBI taxonomy): Eukaryota > Metazoa > Chordata > Aves > Gruiformes > Aramidae > Aramus > Aramus guarauna. The sequence continues at coordinate 130,140 of VXBL01009715.1, forward strand.
CTCTGCCAAAGCAGCTCCTGGGGCGGCGGGGGCTCGGAGCAGGCACCGGGCTGTGCTGGCCGCACGCCTGCTGCCAGTGCCAGGGCGATACGGGGACGGAGTCGGCTGCAGGGCCCTGGGGATGACGCGGGTATCTGCAGGGTGAAAGCACGGCAGAGGCGGTGGGCACGGAGAACTCAATTAACCATCCATATGTACCCTGAGTGTCCGTGGCTGGTGTTTAATTTAATTGCAGAGAGAACAATAAACCTTCCCGGTCTCATAACACATGCATTCAGTTCTCATTACAGTCAACCTCGCCAGCCTGACCACTGTCCATGTGAAAAACGAGAAGGAAAACCAGCGAAGAAAAATTCCCGATGAGTATCAGGAATGCTGCTCACTGGGACACGTCTCTAAGGAGCTTGTGCACGACTCCGGGCAGGTACCGCCGTGCCCTCCCAGCCCCGGGCAGCCTCCGGCCCCGAGCCTGTGGCGTGCAGGAGCTCCCTGTTTCTGGGCGCTCGTCAGTGCAAGGAGTGAGAGGGAGAAAGATGCCCGTTTGCGGTGGCCACGAGCCCTCAGTAACAGCTTCTTAGCACGGCTGGCACCACCAGCCCCCAGCAGAAAGGGGCTCACGGGGGGCTGAGATCCGTGACGTGCTACACATCAGCAAAGGAGCGGGAAACACCACATCATTATCCGGGCATTAGGTGCAGGCTGAGGACTGCTCATCAACGTCAGAGAGAGCGTGTAATTAAAAGGCCAAATGCTCGGGAAGAACTGAGGTTAAGGTGATGCTCAGGTGACTTGCAGCAAGGCTACCAACGCTTCTACTAAAGGTCTGCACCATACCTAGAAGGAACACATCCACTCCTGGAGAATGGGGCGGGATGCAGCGATGCTCAGCACCGGGAACAGTCTGCAACAAACAGGATCTTCCAGCGTTCGGAGCCCAGGAGCCGAAAAGCACTGCGAGTGAATCCCCGGGCGTCAGCGGAACAGCGCAGAAAGGTCCCTGAGCACTACACCAGAAGTTGCTCCCCGCTTGTTCCCCAACACCATGTGCAGGACCAAAAGATAAGCAGAGACGTTACTCACTCATGAGCAAGGCTGAGACAGCTGAAGGGCTTCCCAGGGCCTGCTCCGTAACTTTCCCTGGGAAGAGCGGGCAGAAGCCAGCACCCTTCACCACACTGCTCACCTCGGGCCACCGACTGCCAGACACAGCAACGCTCACGCCTGATGAACGTGCTCCAGCACTTGCCCCTCATCCTGCATCCCTGCCGGGTCCTGCAGCCTGCACCCCTGCAACAGGCAGACGGGGGCCCAGCAGTGCCGCCCGCACCGGTTCCCCTGCCCAAACCTCCCCCAAGCCCAGCCGGCCAAGAGCAACGAGGAGGGGACGGCAGAGGGGAACAGCACCGCGGCACGCATCCTGCTCCGCTGCAAAAACCCACGGGAGGCTTAACTAAGCATCTCCTTGTCGTGCCTGCAGGGGCTTCTGCAAGCTCTGCGGGCTGCTCGTGAGCGCAGGGAGGGAGCGGAGGATTGCCTCTGCAAGTGCACCTCGTGGGAGCACGCTGCTCGGTGCTGAGCACTGGCACAGCTCGGCACAGCACGGCACAGCGTGGCGTGGCACGGCATGACTGGGAATGCCCAGAGTCTGGGAGCCGGGCCCTTGAGAAGAAGGCGTTGCAGAAAGCCCTGTATTAACCTTGTCTGTGATCCTCAAGGCATCTGACAGCGAAGCGTCTGCGTGTGCGTGCCGAGGAGGGGATGTCAGGGCAGCGGCCGCGTTCTCGGGCAGCAATCTCGAGGGCTGCGCTCTTCCCTCCCCCCCGGCTCTCCCTCCCCGCACGGGCAGCACCAAATGCTAATGCAGATGCCAAAACCCTGTAAAATGCACGCTGAATTCTGGGGAATTAGGAAATTTCCATTTCAATTCAAATACAAATTAAACTCGAAGTTGTCATCAAAGAAAAGAAGAAGATGAGGATCAAAGTGATGCAACACTCTGGGAAAGGAAAAGATTAAAGAAAGTAAATTGAACAAGATTTTAAAGAGATATTAAAAGGTGTTAATGCAAGCTAATGCAGCTAATGAAGAGAAAGGGAGGCTATTCAATTAACATTTGCAGCAAGGAGAGGAGAGCTTTCTACACCTCCGCTATAACATCAAAGGGTGGATGCTACCTCTTATTAAAAGGGAACATAGAATATTTAAAAGGCAGAATAGATTAAAATAGATTTGAGATAATTATGTCTACCGCCATAATGGCAACAGTTTATCATTATATTCCAAAAACAAATCTAATAATACGTGCCACATACTGCGGTTAGAAACATTCTTTGAAGTGTTTCAGAAAAGCAGCAATTAAACTAAAGTACAGACGGGTCTGTGGTTTCTCTGGGTAATGGGAAAGTTGAAATGTCCAGCAGAAGCTGGGAACTTCGCCCTTCGCCCAAGCTCGCCCTCCTGGCCTCCCCCAGCCGAAACGCCGGGCCGCGGCCGGGAGGATGCTCGGCGCGAGAGGCGCGAGCTGCCACGTTCCCCGCAGAGCGGAGACTCGGCGAGCCCCGCCGCGTTATTAATACGAGGTGATGGTCGCACGCTGGCAGCCAGAGCGAGCGCGCGCTCGCAGGGACCTTCCAGTGAAATGAAGAGAGGCGTGCTATAGCCAAAAGGACCAACTGCTCAGCTTCAACCTCCGATCAGCACCCGGCTGTCCTCCCAGCGCCGAGCGCTCGCCCGGCACTGTCACAGCAACGCCGCCTCCTTCCTCCCGGCTTTGGCGGGGGAAGAAAACCCCGGCAAACGCAAACAGACAGGCAAAGCAGCCTGACAAGCCACGAGAGCAAAATGACAAGCCAAAAGCCTTCTCCTAATCGCCCCTCCGGGGTTTTGGTCCCGCTGGCAGCGAGGACGCGCGGCACGTCGGCTCACCGCAGCGCCTGCCAGCCGGCTCTGCCACGGAGCCCGGCGCTTGTGACTCGGTGGGGTTGTATGTGCACAGAAGACATTGTTTGGTTGGTTTTGAGCAATAATTAAAGATAATTTTAGTATTTGCAAACACCTCAAAACTAAACAGCGAAGACCAATTACCACGCTATCTCCTCGGATCGCGGTGGAGGCTACGGGCATTGGGGTGGTTTTACCAGCAGGGATGGCTTGCAGAGCTCTGTGCCGCCGCAGGGATTTTACTGTCACAAAACAAAAACAGGAGGAGAAGTGGAAGACCTGTGTCTTGGGAAGAGCAGAGGACCGTGATGCTCCCGCCGTGCCGGGAAGCACCGAAGTGCCCAGGGCCCAGCGCGAGCGCAGCCAGGACAAGGCAGGAAAGCACGTGGGGGAAACGCTGGTGTTCTGTGCCGGCGGCATTTGTTAGCTCCAAACCGGAATCTCATTCAGAGGCTACAAGTGTGTTTCTGTGCAGAAGGGCCTGCGGCGATGCGTGTGCCAAAGCCCCCGGTCCCCGTGGCACTTCTCAAGGCCGGACCCTCTCTCGCTCTGCAGACAGTTCTGCGCCGTCCCCCGGCAGCCCCCGCTGACGCAGCCCAGCCCGTCCCGCCAGCACGCTCCCACGGCACAGACAAACACCAAAGCTTTCTGAAAGTTATTTTCTTTTTGGTTAAGGGGGAAGAAAACCAGACAAGGCATTAACCCCCAGGCGAGATCTCTGAGAACGAGAATCGCTGCGTTTTTAATTTCCTCCTGAGAGGCTCCGCACCGTCCCTGGCTCCTGGGAGCCAGCGGGCTGCCTGCTCACCTATCCCTGGGCGTGCACATGCCAAAACCACCTGAACCGGCCAGGACTCGTGTGTTTTGGGAGACCCGGACAAATCTGACAACTGCTTCTGTGGCGGCTGAAGCCATTGCTCCGTGCCTTCAGAGACTTGTGGTGTTTTCCTCAAATTTGGCTAGAACGAAAAGCAGGGAGCAGGGAAAGGTCCTCTGTTGTTCTGGTTTGGGGTTGGGGGTTATTTTGCTTCATTTGATACCAACAACAGAACAGCAGCATGTATCAAACTGGAGGTACTGGGGCAAACGCCACTCGGAGATGGTGGTTTAAAGATGTTCTGGCCAGTTTGAACCTTGCTCTCATGCCAGATCCCTGGTAACATCGGGCAGCAGTACAGCTGCAGGAGCACATCACCCGCACGAAGGTGTTAAACATACTTAGAGACTCGTAGCCTCGCAGAATCACAGAACCCCAGACCGGTTTGGGTGGGAAGGGACCTCCCGGCCCACCCAGTCCCACCCTGCCATGGGCAGGGACACCCTCCACTAGCCCAGGTTGCCCAAAGCCCCATCCAACCTGGCCTTGAACACTGCCAGGGAGCCAGGGGCAGCCACAGCTTCTCTGGGCACCCTGGGCCAGGGCCTCAGCACCCTCCCAGGGAAGGATTGCTGCCTCACATCTCATCTCCATCTCCCCTCCTGCAGCTTCAGGCCATTCCCCTTGGCCTGTCCCTCCCTGCCCTTGTCACCAGCCCCTCTCCAGCTTTCCTGGAGCCCCTGCAGGGACTGGAAGGGGCTCTAAGGTCTCCCCACAGCCTTCTCTGCTCCAGGCTGAACCACCCCAACTCTCTCAGCCTGTCTCCATAGCTGAGGTGCTCCAGCCCCCTGAGCATTTTCTAAGGGACAGAGACCTGGCACTGTGCTGGGGAGCCAGCTCGCGCTGCTGGACGTTAGCAGAGCTCGTGTCACCCTGGCCCTTCCCTGCTCCAAACTGGACCTGGAGCAGCCCGGCCCCAAGGCTGCCAGAGGCACGCACAGCTCGGTCCCGCAAGAGACCCCTTCCCCGAGAGCATTTCTTCCCTCTCCTGTCCTTGAACATTTCCAGTTCGCTGATCTCGCCACTGAGATGATCTACTTTAGAAGAGATTCTGACAGCCATCTTGGGTAACGCTCCTGCCCTGCAATTTCTGACTTTGAGCTGCCTCCGTCAGCAGGGAGGAAGAAGAGGTGGAGTTGTGGTCCAGACTCAGCGGGCACTGAGGACCTCACAGCAGGGACACCACGGACCAGGCACAGACCACCCCGCGCTCCCCATGCCAGGCAGTGCTTCGGGCAGTTCCAGCATCTCCTCCTCCTCCTCCTCCTCCTCCTCCTCCTCTCCTGCAAGGGGCAGCCCGGGGAGGTGGGCAAAGGGAAGGACCTTCCCCGGCCCTCCCGCTCGGCCACGGACATGTCTCCAGAGCAAGAGCAAATCGTGCGCTTGTGCCACGGGAGTGCGATGGGATTAGGAAACCTCACCACTAGCAAGGCTCGGGTGAGGGGGGTGAGAAATCTTCTTCAGTGCATTCAATTTTCTGTTCCCTTCTGCCTGGAAATCCCTGCAAAGCCCAGCTGAAGCCCTGCGGGAGGGACGTCGCGCTGCTGCCTAAGCGGGTGCTCCCGCAGGTGGGGCTCTCCAGCAAAGCAAACCTTTACTCTGCAGTAACCGAGCGTCTCCTTGAAACGGAATTAGTGATACCCACAGGTTTCGGGATGGGCCGCTCAGCCTGGTGAGCGGAGGAAAGGCAGGATCTCTCCATCTAAGCAAGGGCGTATAAAACACACTGAATTAGCAGAGCTCATTATTTCGAGTGCCAGAGGATTGTGCTGAGATGCAGCAGCTCAACAGCACGGCATTAGCCTGGCGACCCGCTCGCCTCTGCCGAAGGAGCCTCCAACCCGCTCCTCCTTCGCTGCTCTTAGGAGCAGGCGTGTGGGTCTGGTGAAGGACCCGCTGCCCGCCCCTCGCTAACCCGCACATCACCCGCAGAGCCTGATCAAACACCCAGCCTGGAAAACCTCCTCACCCCTGCTTGGAGAAAACCCTGGGTTTTGGGATTCTTTCACAGGCAAATGTCAGCTCTGATGAAACATTTAAATTTTCCCATGAGAGATGTCTAAACAAAACATTAACATTTTGACTTAAAATGTCATTTCACTCTGGTTCTTCAATTAAAAACAAAATGACATTTCAAGTCAAAACGTCGATTTGAAACGGATTTTTTTTGTTTTACTTCAGAAACCAAAATTATATTTCAAGCAAGAGAGACAAGAGAAAGGCTTGTTCAGGAGCGCTGCTGTCTCCTAGGTTAGCTGAGCAAACTCCCCAGGAAACCCAAATTCTGTGAACAACCAGTTTTGAGGAAGGCTTTTTTCATTTAAAAATCTTCTGCCAGGAAGATGCTGGTTCCCGAGCTAATTCACATCATCCCACAAAGGTGAGGAGGCCGGGATTGTCCCCGGGCGCGTGGGGCTAAGCTCTCCATCCCACGGGACGCAGGGAGCAAGGCACGGCGTGCCCACAGGATGCTGCCCGCCCAGCCAGAGCCCCCAGCTCCACCAGTTCTCACCACTGAGCTGCTGGAGACCGCGGGCAGCCTCGGCTCTCGGCTGAGGTGTTTGCTTGGCACTTCACACCGTGATCACGGTCAGATTCTTCCTCCGGTAGAAAGAGAGTCGAAGAAAAATTCCCTGAGCAATTTACTGGAGGAATTTAACATCCTCTCCTTGCCTGTTTTGTTCTATATATATAAAACATTATTTTATGCACTACAGAAATACTTTGAAACCAATTTATCCTTAAGCGTTACAAGGCCTTTTTCTTCCAGCTGCAAAAACATCTCAGAGCAGGTTGATCCTTTCCCCCGAGAGAGCCGTGGCGTTGCTGCACGGTACCTCGTGGCAAATATATAAAGCAAGAGGAAGATTGCGGACTGCGTTACAGCATCAGAGGGAGTATCCTTTGCTGTAATTTAAATACCGAATAAGCAGTTACTAGAACAAGTAACTAGATGTTAGAACCTGGTGAAACGTTCACAATAAACTTAAGACCATACAAAATTCTCTTGGTTTTGGCCCTGGGTCCAGACTCCAATCTCAGGTTATGTCTGTCATGGGGCGCACAGGGGCTGGTTTGTGAGCGAACTCAGCCTGCTGGCTTTATTGTCAGATGAAAACCGTGAGAAATTTCGCTTTACAGTGTTTTCACATGAAATTCAGTCACTGCAACCAAGCACGCTCGGGGTTCGGGCTTGCCAGAAAGTGGCAGACCCCCAGCTGTGACCCCGCTCCCAGGCAGCAGCAGCGTGGCCGCCTCACCGGCCCGGCTTCCCTCTGCGCAGCCAGAACTGGCACCGACACACGGCTCGGGACAGCTCTAGGAAATGGGAAGGATGGGGGGATGGACTTTGGGAGCATCTCTGGCTCCTGCTGGGCCATGATTTTGGCTTGTCTAGAGCTTTAAGATGAAAGAACGTGTCGATGCGGAAAGGCGTGAGGTCGTATCACGCAACCTGAACATCCTCAGTGCTTCCAGAGAGGAGACCGCGCACCCTCGAGTCCCGGGAAGGAGCGTGCTGGGCAGGGAGGACGCACGGGTACCGAACAGGCTGCTCCTACGCCCACCACAACACGTGCGGGGCAGGGTAAGCTGGGGACCGCCCCTCCTGCTGCTGCAGCTCCCCGGCTCCCGCCGCAGCCCTCCTGCACGCTCCACGCTGACAGGAGCCGCAGAGATGCTCCGTAGGCAATGCCAGGGAGAAGAACCCACACAAAATTTGCTGCTTTGAGCGGAGGCAGCCGTCCCAACGGGCAGCCCCGAGCGGAGGGGCTCAGCCAGGCCGACCAGGGTTGGGGTGCAGGCTGGAGCCAGGGCTCCCCACTGACCCCCACACAGCAGAGATACGGTCAGTCTCTCTGGCCTTGGTCATATATAATTATTTCATGCAAAGTGTGACCTTTTCAAGCAGGAGACTGAAGGCATCTCAGGGTACGTCCAGCCCCTGGCTGCCCCGGGTGCATGTTGCCACCCGCGGTTGGTAAGAAGGTACCTACCACCTCCTGCTCTCCCAGAAGCTGACCCAGATGACACCTCTGGCCCGCATGGATCTTACTGGACCAAGGTCTCTGGATAGGACAACTGAGGAACACCTAGTCTGTGCATCCCGGGCTGGAGGCAGACACAAGCTGTTCAAGACATGGAAGACTCAGATGTGCTGGGAATAACAGGTAATGGACATCTTGGTGCCTAGGGACCCTGCTGTCAGACACATGCAGCCAGACTTTACGGTCCTCCAGGGTCAGATCACACATGAACGAGGACTTGGATTTCAGATCTGGATGCTCACAGGAATGGTAAGGCAGTATTTACATGCCCAAGTCATTTTGAGATGGAGCGTATAGGCTCCAAACAAGATCAGAGCTCTACTGCATGTACACAGAGACGTGTTTCTGCTCCAAGGAGATTACTTGTAAGGCAAGGCTGGCAAAAGAGTAGAAAAAGTGGCCTAGGGTTGTGGAGAAATTTGCTCGAGGCCACACCAAACCAGTGCCAGAGTAGAGAACGTCTCCCAGGTCTCCAGCTCCCACCCCAGGCTCTCAACAACCGAACCACATCCAACGGCTTCCCAAAGACACAGCCAAACCAAACCACAGGCTCGAGCAGCCTCACATCTCGGTTCATCTGAAGCGAATAAGAAGACAGTGAAAGTAAAATCCATGCTTTCCCTTCGGTTCCTCCCAAACCTCTCTGACCAGGAGATACAGCAGCAAAGCCGAGCCCAGTGGGACAGAGCTCAGGCTCAAACTAGCAGCACTCTGCCATGCTCCAGCCACCTCCAACCAACATCTTTGGAGGCTGATGGCACCTGACGCCCTGCTTCTCCATGAGACCTTCTGCACCGATCCAACACAGCTACAGCCCACCTTCCCGCACCCACAGCAAGTGGCAGGGCAGGCTGCCCGCTTGGAACAGCGGCTCTCGGAGCCTGGAGATCGTTTTCCTGCAGACAAGGCTGACGAGGCAGCCAAAGGGCAGCACAGGCTGACAGCTTCACCCGGCATCTCCTCCACCGCTTGTCTCCACCACCACAGGCACTGGCAGCGAGGAACGTCACAGATTTCCTGCCGTTACACGGTGTTCCTTCCCCCGTGCAGCGAAGGAACTGTCACTTTGTTCTAATTAGCCAATTAGGTCCCTAATTAGCTGATGTAATTACTCCGAGGAAGTGATTTCATTTAAGAAAAACCTTACTCCCGAAGCAGACGGAGCCAGCCCGTCATCAGCGGGAGCGGCCGGTGGCTGCCGACACAGGCGCAGGGATGGTGCCCAGGCTGCCGGAAACGGCTCGGCGCGGGGAACAAACAGAGCGTCATCCCCGCAGCCGGAGCAGAGTCAGCGCCGAGCGCGCTCCGAACCCACAGAGATAGCTTCCCATCAACAATTTGTTCTTTAGAAAGAGATCAGATAATCTAATCAGCGTGGCTCCATCTGTCGAAAGGACGAGGGGGAGAAAAAAAATAATACTGCTTATTTAAATTTTTCTCCTTTCTTGATATAACTTCTAGATCTAATCAGCACCAAGCTGTTCTTTAATTGGAAATATATAGCAGACGTGCATTTCCCTACAGCTCATTTGTTTCTTCAGCACAAAAAAACCGTCAGTCAAGTGGACAAGGTGGCACTCGGCATCCTCCTACCTGGCCTGGGATGGGTCCTCCCGCTGTCCCGACCCCAGGGACAGCTGAGTCCCCACACGGCTCCTTCCCACACCTCTCGGGAGCCCGAGGATGGAGGTGAGATGCTGGAAGGGGCTCGGTCAGGGGAACAAAGACGGGGCTCGCACCGCGTTGTTCAGTGGGAGCTCTGGAGGAGAACACATTGCCGTGACTTTGAAGCCCCAGATGAGCCCCACGTTTTGGCTCAGCATCTGCGTACGTACCCCAGGGCAGGTGAAGGAGCCCGAGAGTGAAGCATCCTGCCCAGAACAGGAAAAGCTATTTCTGTGTGACGACGGGAATAGATGCTCTCTGCTGAATGTGACAAGCACAGTATCTTCCCTGGCCCTCCAGCAGCTTTCGCTGTAAAATTCTATGCAGATATTGTGACCTTTTAAGAAGGCAGAGATCTGTGAGGTTTAAATAGCACGCCACAAAGACTTCCAGGCAGACCCTCTGCCAGACAACTCATACACAAAGCACTCGCAGAACCAATTTCCAGGTCAGCAGAGATGAAGGAAGAAGAGTGACCCTCCAACAGAGAGCCCAGGGAGCTCGGAGCAGCCAAGAGCCCCACACGCCCTGGGGCAGATGGTGCTGGAGGTGTTGCCACCTGGAAGCAGCGTGTGGAATAGCGTGAATCCAGGTTGTCAGTGTCACACAAATGGGCACAATCTAATTTGCTACCGACGGTTTTGAGCTGCAAATTAGCAGCCAAAAGCTGTTAAGTGCTTGAAATCATCCACGGTAATCAGAAAGGGATCTGGGACAGGGGCAGAGACACCCAGTCTGCTCCCCAAAGCTTCACATTAAGGCAGCTGATAAGGCATGCATGCAAGTCAGGTCATTAGAGGACATCGATGCTCGCACTCCTCCTTTCCCACAGCCCTGCTGGTGGCTAAGCTTGAAAAATCCTCCCCAAGATGGGCGATTGCTAACACACTAAGCTGTGGTTTGTGTCACCTAGAGCATTTTGCAAAGTCTCAGTGATCTGCAAATAATTAAAGGAGAAAGCAATCAATCTTGTTGTTCAAAACAGCGATTAGCCTGGGAGAACCCAGCATTGTAATTCCGCAGGCGCCCAGGGGGAAGATGCGGCATGCATAAGGATCCCTGCCAGTCCTCACAAGTTCAAGGACCACGGGGTGTTCTCCGGTTGCGATGGGAATTTCCTATCCGTCTCTGAGGCTGTGTCATCCTGCGATTCACGAGCGCTGTGCCAAAGGAATGGAGAAGCAGCTCTGCCGCTTGTCAGCACAGCCTGGCCCCAGCTGCTGCCAGTACAAGTGCACTTGTACGGGGCTCGTTCAAGGCCGTGACCCAGCCGTGATGCGGAGGAAGAGATGAGATGCAGGAGGTACGACAGCCAGAGCATCGCCGGACCTCCGCGTGTGCAGAGACAGCTCTGGGCAGCGGCCAGGAGAAGGCTCTGCTGGGACAGGCGCGACTGGCCATGGAGGACTGCCCCGTTGCAGGGCAGCGTGCCCGGAGGGAGAGCCTTGTTCACACAGGGGCTGAGAGAAGCCCCCGTCCCGTGGATCCCACCTGCCAGACCACCCTCCCGCAGGGCTCGCAGGATACTCGGGGACTGCAGCAGTTAAAGCTGTGTCCTGCCTTTGCCCCCACACGTGACCGAAGTGAAGCCTGCAGAGTAGCACAAGCACAGTTGAGGGCAGAAACCAACCACCAGTGCTCGCTCAACCTTCATCCAGCTTCATCCACCATTCAGCATTTCACCGCGTGGCCCAAAGCCCAGCAGATCCATGCACAAATACAACCCTACTCCTTGATTTCTTGGGGCGAAGAATAGAAAGAAAAACCCCTCCGCAACCAGGAGAGACCAGCATACACACATATGTAGGGCTGCGTAGCACTTCCTACCCACCTTCTGTTGTGCATTTGGATGTCAGACTTTGCATCTGTGGCTAAAGCAACCCACAGTGATTTAGAAATGATTGCGCAGCACTTTGTATGGGGCTAGGTGGAGATTTCTGTTTTGTGTATCATTACAGCAAGCAACAGCGGTTTCTCAGGCTCAGATCTAGCCTTACCACAAGGCGAAAAGGAAATTGCAATTATTTGTTGATGGTTTTTCAAAGCCCTCATCCAAGCAGCTCCCCTGAACCCAGCACCAGGCAGCCGATAGACTTTCCAAAAGCTGCCACAGGAGCTCGTTGTGTCTGCTCCACCACTACTCACTGCACCACGTACCTGCTTCTCTCCAGCACGAGGAAACACCCCTGCCAACAGAACTCCCAGGGCGGCTGTGGGAAGACTTGGCTTGGAAAAAAGCACTATTTCAAAAGCAAACATAAAACCAAAAAGAGGGGGAAAAGGAAGGACATTTTCCTTCAGGCTCTCCCCCTCCACAGCCCAGAGCCACTGTGACAGTCAGGAGGCACCAGCCTGGAGAAAGGAGGACTTCCCAGAGAAGATGAAGTTGTCTGTGCCAACCAAACTCCACAGAATTCATAAGGAACTTCCACTAGCTTTTCCAGGGCAGAGACCAGGCTTCTCGTCCGTCCCCAGCACCCCAAGGTGCTGCCCCAGGAACAGGGCACGAGATGCTATAGAAATACATGGGTAATTGCATACTTGCATTGAACCTGGAACCAGGTCTCAGTTTCGTGTCCTGTGGGAACCTTCCTCGCCCAGTGCAGCATCTGCTGCTGCCAGAGTGTCCCTGATAGGGCAGGAAACACGGACAAAGCAGGCAGCACAGCACAGGCAGGGATATCCTTGCCATGACAGAAGGAGTCTCCCTGCGATGGGTTCCTTCCCTCTGCCCCTCAAGGGGACAATATGCCAACAGAGATCTTTGCCCAGAAGAGATTTTACCTCCTGAATGCCAGGGCACCGGACCTGGATCAGAGAAGGGGTTCGGTGTGCTGATGCTCAACGCAGCCCCCCCGGTCTCCAGAGGGACCCGAAGGTAACACAGACTGACACCGGCTATCACAGGGAGGGAGCAGCACTAACCCCTCACCAAAGCCAAGCCCTGCTGCCAGCCAGGGTGGGCACCCACCGCCCTGCAGGAAACCCAAGGAGGGATTTGCATACGGGGCTGAACCTAGTGGGAGCGGGGCTGGTATTTCACAGGAGGCGAGGAGAGGGGCCGTCCAGGCAAGAAGGGCTCAGTTGCAATTAGGAAGACAATTTTCTGTAATGTTTTTATTGGGAGGGTTTCACATGCCGATGGTCTCCAGAGGCAGAATTCATGCCTGTGAGGTTTTGCTTCTCAGCCCATCCCTTTGTGTGATACTTAAGCTGTATCTGAAAGAATCAGTCTCTCTTATTATCAAAGCCACAAGCCATCTGGTTCCACTTTCCTGGGGAAAGGGAATGAGAGGAAATCTGGTTTCACTTGGGTTTTCCTTCCCTGGGTTATGGTTTGCTCTATGTTTAATGTTGTTACTGCAATATGATATTTGGGCAGTGGGTGGCCCATTTCTCCCATTTGAAACTAATTTACAGCTTTGTCTGGCAAAATTGTTGCTTCCAATCAATTAGCACTGACACAGAAATTAAACCATCCTGGGGTCTCGACACACAAGGAAGCAGGTCCGCGTTTGTTGGAAGAAATTCTCTAGTCAGTGGAGAATCTGGTGGCTCACCCTTCCTGTATGCCAGGCTGGATTTTTATTTTTAAAGATCCAGACTGCATTTTTAAAAGAGATTTAATAGGCAAGGCTGAGATCCATTATGGATGCTATTTTTATTTTACAGCCATGACCTTGTTAAGGAAGTGGACAAACAAGACAAAAATGGAACATTAATAAAGCCTGAATCCATCAAAACATCCTCTGCTGTCCTCAATCATTTCTGCTCCGAAAATGCCCTGGAGAATTCCCCAGCACCATTTCCTACCAGCCTGCCCAAAGGACCAGCTCCCTTCCCATCAGACACCACATGTTCCGGTTTGGTGTGACCTGCCGATGGTACGATGGGACTCACCATCCAGACCTCCCCTGGGATTGCTATCTTCCACCCCTTCTTCTAACATAGCTTAGAAACAAATCCCCCAAAATGCAGTCAATACGAGGGGTGGAGAACACTCCATGTCAGAAGTGCTGAGCCAGAGCCCAAGCTTGTCCAAAGACCACTAGAGGAAGGCTTAGCTTGCTTCAAAGGGAGCCATCACAGCCACGGAGGGTTTTGGCTCTAGAAAATGGGAATGTAGAGTCCCTGGAGAACAAACACTGCCCTGAGACAGAGGCAAGGCTCCACGACATGCCTGGCAGCAACGGGATTTGGACTTGGAGTTGGGAAGCAACACAACTTGCTTAGTGCGGCAATCAGAATTGTTTTGGTTGGAAAAGACTTTTGAGATTATCAAATCCAACCGTTAAAATTGATGCCACCCTTAAGCCCTCCTACTAACAGCATCTGGTCTAACCTGCAGTCAGAAATCCGGCGTTCCCTTCCGAAGCAGCCCTACGGGTGCAGCAGCACTGGATATCAACACCGAGCTCCACTCCAACGCAGGACTCCAAGCCTCCGTGCAGGGTTTCAGCTCTAGCCCAGGAGCTGGGCAGGAAGACTGAGCACCCTAGCCAGCACTGAGCACCTGCAAGCCCAGGAAATTCATTCGTTTGCTCTTTGCTCCCTGGGCAGGGGGTACGGTCCAAGGCTCACTTGCTCACATCACTTCTACAAGTACCATGACCCTCCTTGCTTTGCCTTCCCTCCTGCACATGGTCAGCTGGCTCCTTGAACAACCCCATCCCACTTCAAGGCAGACTATCCATCAGGTAATTACTGAGAGCTGGTATTTAGAGCCAGGGCAGGAACTCGCATCCTGGTCAGGCAAATCTCTGGTCAAAGCTGAAGCCACCCAAGCAAAGCAGAGGCCCCCAGGTTTGCTGCAGAGCCACGCTCAGCCTGGCCTGTGGTGCTGGCACAGGGACAGCGTGCCAGCAGCCTCCGTGCAGAGGAGCAGGACAACATACAGGGAGCTCTGGGAAGCCAGCGTCACCCTGCCTTCACCATGGAAGGGCCAGGGCTGCCCTTCTGCTGCAGCGGGGACAGGGCACGGACCCGCATTTGCTGCAGCCCTTTCCAGCGGCCACATGCGCTGTTGGGGCACTGGGTGGAAGAAAACCCGGCCCCAGGTGCTTTGCTGAACACCAGCCTGGGACCTGAGCCCTTTGCTCTTCCAAACCCTCAGTCTTCCCTGCGTGCATGCCGGCATGCAAGCCCATGCACTGCTGCTCGGAGATGTTGCCATATAGCACTAGCACTGCACAGACACCTCCTGCAAAAGCTCAGCAGCAGCAGCACCGCTTTCCCCAGGCCCAGCAGCCGCTAAGAACTGGAGTTTCTAAACCTTCCTTGAGCATTTGGACTCTCAGCAATGCTGCAGGAGTGTGGATTGTTTAGAACAAGCAAAGAAAACAAAACAAAAATCTAACCTCTCTCCCAACAGGAAGGAAAAATATTTTTTAAAGTATTGAAGTTTTTACAGCTGGTGAGAGACAGCAACAGGGAAGGCTGGAGGGCAGTCCTGGCCAGCAAATTCCAGCCAAAGAATACTGAACCAGATAGGAAGAAAGGAGGTGAAGAAGCTGAGACAAAAACGAGATAGCTGACAGTCTGGTGCCCATGGAGAAGGGCATCAGAGCCTCGCAGCTGAAGATGCACCAGCTATGGCTGGGAAAATTCCCTGGCTTTGAAGACCAGATCTTCCTGGAGACAAACAGCTCTAATCCACACTCCTGAGTAATTCTCTCTTTGGCAACACATCATACCAGCATTGATTCAAACCTCAGGGCAGCTGTACTGGCTTTAATCTAGGTTTTATTTTTGTAAACTACAGTTTCAAGGAGAATGCTTGCAAAGTAGATCTGGGGATGGGTGGCAGGGAGCAGAGCCAGAATCGCTAATGTCTGCAGTGGAAACACTTGAGCTTCTTCAAGTACAGGGACCAAATGTGAAAAGCTTTGATCCTGTCAGCCTGTCAGAGAGAAAAGGGGTCAACCTCTTCCACTTTTGCTAGGGCAGCTCCCTCTGCTGTCTTTGCTTACCAGCTGTTACCCAAAGACGCAGGTCAGTTCCAGATGGGCTCACAGCAGTATTCCATCAACATGTGGTCATTAGTCTCCTCTGTAAAGTTATCACCTATGAAGAAACTAGTCTGCACAGAAACCAAACTTGAAAAGGAAAATGCCATCCATGCTCTCCCATTCGGCAGCCAGCTGGATTGTCCACAGAAAATAAATTATGTGCACAGGCTATTGCAAAGCCGCAGAAGAGTCAGTCCCCATCTCTAACTAACATCCCTTTTGCACATGGCTGCTCGGTGAGGACTCAGAAGAGGAACCGGCATGGTAGACACGTGGGGCATGGCAGCAGCGCTGCCTACAAGCGTGGTTTGACTCAGAAAGCCAAGCCCACAGAGGCTGGTTGGGCACTACCCACAACCAGTTCACATACAGTGGCCATTTGGTCCCAGCTTCCTCCAAGGATGCTGCTCCTGGAAATCAGTAGGAAGAGGCCCTGGTCTCGGGGGGCACAGCGGGACACTTCACCTCTTTCGGGAGAGGAAGATGCATCCCACCTCGGTACCGTCAATGCTTCCCTGAGAGACTGTGCTTGGCTGAACAGGTCCAGCTGGTTCCAGTGTGAACAGAGCTCTTATGCCAGGCTTGTGCTGGAACCAGACATCCCCTGCAGCCGGAGGGACCAGGGATTTCTTTTATTAGAACCCGTAGTTGACCCCATTCTTACCAACTATGAGTCCTTTTAACAGGGAAACAAACAGTCAGTCTGGCATCTTCGGAAATTAAGAGATCAAGTATTTCTGTCTTGTGATAGCTATGAACCATGGCAGATATACTGCTGCTCTCCAGACATCCCTGTTTTCTCAATGAAAGAATAATTCAATAGCCTGCCTGCCTATCCTTAGGGTTTTTTTTTTTTAAACTGTATTAAACGCTCTCAGATTGAGAGATTAATGAAAATGTCTTCAAGGATATTCAGAACCAGGGGAGATGCTCACAGAACAGCTAAAACACCAGGCAGGGTGGACAAGCGAGCTGGCATGCAATCTGCGGCACACGAGGCTGACAGTGGATGTGCACCTCCTTTAGATGTTCATCTTCACAGAGCACTTAAAGAGCAAACCTTGCTGCTTCCTTTGCATCCAGCATCTTTCTCTGCACAAACAGCCTCCAGGACCAGACCTAACTGGTGCTACAGCAGATACAAAGCAGAAGAATGATGAAGCTATAAATAATTTTTTATAAAAAGTAGGGGACCTTTTCCACATTTTATTCTTGTTTTCAATGCTTCCCCTGCTTCAAGGTAATATTCTCAACTACCTAAAGCTGTAGTTTTATCACCACTTTCCCTGAACTTCAGAACGTTCTCGGCTCAGACTTCCTCTCCATTTCCACTTGCTTCCCAGTATTACCTTTGTATTACCTCTGTGCCGCTGAGCGCAGCGCTCCCCAAGCGCAGCACTGGCCAGGATGTGGTGCAGAGCAGCCAGCGTGCTTTTGTCCACAGCTCTGGCACCATCTGCAGGCTGCAGGGCCGTGGGCAGCGCAGGGCACGGGCACAGGGGATGCAGAAGGATCCTCACGGCGACACGTTTAACCACAGAACAGCAGCACGCGTCTAAGTCCAAGCCCAGCCAGCACGGAAGAATGCCGCGATACGCAATGTAATAGTCTCTGCTATTAACATGAGAATCACTCCATTGAGTTCATTCCGGGAAGCAAAAGAAAACTAATAAGAGTATATATGAAAAGGGCAGCGTGGTGCTTGAAGATGTCAGCGGAGAGCTCTCAGCATTAGCCAGCCCCAATTTCTATTACATTCGATGTTTCGCAAATCTCTACCATGTTTATCCTCCTTGGCCCCGGGAGAGACACAGCAGTGCTTTTATCTTCAGCACGCAGACAGAAAGCTGAAGCAAAGAGAGATTTGGGGACCAAACCAAAACCTGCCTGCAGTGCGTCCAAAAAGCCGAGCATCTCTCCCAGCTTCCCCTGGAGAGGTGCTTTGTGTTAGGTGAACCGGGACTGCCCACACAGGTCTTCCAGCACAGGGTAAGTAAACATTGTCAAAGCTTGTGAGCTTAAGATGACTTCTAGGAGCCTTATGGGACTGCAGATCTGATCCCACGTGCTCTTGAGCACATGCCCAGCTCTCGCTAGGGTTCAGTGGAAGTGCTTGCAGGCCAAGGCAAGCCCGTGACAGTACTTATGTCCCAATGAGGTTCAGCCAGCACCAGGAGGAAACAATCTACCAACTTACAAAGCCTGAATTCTCCAAATCAAGCCCAGTATGGTTCCCCCCCAATACCACTCACTGTTCTCCTGTCCAACCTGCAAGTGAACTGGCCAAGTACTTGTACACAGCAGGAGGAAAACGCTCTGGGGATACATGCCCACCGTCACCCTCCCTTTGAGCTGCCCACCAGCTGCTCGCCCCACGGCCGAGCCTCCGGACCATGCGGGACCCCAGGCCCACTCCACGCTGCCTTAGCCTGACAGCTTTACCTGCTCCAAAGGAGATGCAGGGTTCAGGCTCTTCAATGAGGAGGGGATGAGCTTTCCAACACTGGCTAGAAGCACGTGTCCTTCCCTCCATGAGCTGCCATTTCACTCGCACCATCGCCTGTCGCAGTCCCTGCTGACAAGCCTCTTACCAGCAGTTATCAGGTTTTGGATAGAGCTAGGGGAGGTTATTTCTCATTCTTTGGAAAAGGAAACAGCTGAGGTAGTTATAGGGAAGGAATTGCGGTGAGAAGCAACCGCTGGCATGAGGATGAAGAATTTAGGAGGTCAGAAGTGCTAGAAACCCTGGTTTGCTCGGGAGAGCGGTGCAGCAAGACTGATCTGATCCAGGGCACCCAGCTCCTTGCCCACCTTGCATGAGCAGTGAAACAGCCTAAGGATTTCCAGCTCCTCAGGCGCCGAGCCAAACCCGCTGCAGAAGGCAGATTTTCCAGAGCGACTCGAACAGGCGTCAGTTCAAGCGCCGCTACAACGCGCCTGGGTGGGAGCGGGCGAGGGGAATTCTTCACCTCGCTCTTTGGCACGGCGGAGGCTCGCTTATCTCACAGCTCCGTGTCGGTTAAACAGCACCTCCCATAAGGCAAAAACAAACAAGCAGACATGTTTCTGAAGAGCTTTTGGCTCTGATTTTATCGTGGAATGTGCTGAAGATTTAATATTTCTAGTACTGCTTTTCTGAACACCTGTAAGTGTTTCCTCAAGTATCTACTCAGCGTAGCTCAGTATTGAGGAAATTCCATATCTGAGACCCGCACCAAGCCATCCTGCTCAGCTGCCCCAGCTCTCCATCACACAGGTTGGCTTTAGCAGCATTTAAGTTATTATTCTGATACCGGATACCAGCCTTAGAAGAGGCAGAGCCCAAGCACAGAAATGGAAGAAGCCTTCATTCCACAGACTTTATCACCTAGGAGATTCCAAACGTAACATTCCCAGCACAATGAGAAATGCCGCAGGATTGGCATATTTCCTTCCTGAAGATTTTGCAAAATATACTTTTTTTTTTCCCCCCCTTGCAGCAAAATCAAAGCCAGACTCAGCATCAAATGATTAAAGGTTAACTAAGACTTCAAACAAGTATCATACGATGGGGCATTCTCCTAAGAATTATGGAACATAAACTAGGCTTCAGTTTTAATATCTGCATTTAATTATGGCCATGTCTGAAGGCGATGAGCAGAAAAATACAAGCTTTGTTACAGATGTGCAATTCGCTCTGGAAATTCTTTGGAAAGAAAAATATTGCTGCACCTGTTAGGTGCAAAATGCTAATGATTTCTCAGTACTACGGGGAAAGTGTCCCGAGTTTAGGGTGAAATGGAATTGGAACTATCTTAAAATAAGCAGAAGATTCCACTAAAACACACTGCCTTTTTATTCTGTGGGAAACAAGGCCTGCTGGCTTAGGATGTGAGAATGCAAACACAAAGTGGGCTAGAAGGAAACTTGGTAAAGTGTGCTGCACTGCAGTTGGGTTTCTCCTCTAGAAAACACGAGCCACCAGCACAGCAAGAGGAAAGCAACACACCCCGCGCTGGAAACCAGCATCTGCTTCCAGCCACATCCTTTTCACGCTTCTCGCCATCCCTTGCGAAGCCTAATCACAGCAGCCTTTTAAATTAAAAGAGGTGGCTCAATGCACCTTTTTCCTATTGATCTGGAGTCAACAAGAAACCATAAACCAAGAAATTAAAATAATAATTTATAGCCTTTGGCCTGGCTGCCTGCTAGCTCTGTTTGCCATATTGTACACAATGGTTTCCTGCCTCTGCCAGTACATAAACTTGATACAAGAGCTCCAAAAAGGAAAAAAAAAAAAACCAAACCCCCCACACACAGCCCTATAAGGCTTCCTCTAGAAACCAGCTCTGAGGATGGTTTTCAGCTCACCCTTTGTCTGATCTGGGGCCAGTCCTTGGTTCCAATCATAATAGAAAACAGAAAAGATGAAAGGCCAAACTCTGCTTCTTTCCAGCGTGAGCCAGGTGTACAGCTGGCACCAGCAGCCTCCGATGGTAACGTGTTCCAGTGAAGACATGTTAAAGCAATAAAAAGAAAATGAGGAACATGTGGCTAAAAACGGCTATTCATTTCACTTATTTTCTATACACGAATTTTCCCAGGGCAGTGTTTTGGGGTTTCTTTTTAACAGCGTTCAGTTCCACAGGCATTACAGGGTTTCCAAGACAGTGCGATCCCTCCGAGAGGTTTGAAATGCCAGCAAACATGTCTCTTATAAACTAATAGCCTATTATTTACAATTGTGAGTGGCTCAAATAGCTGATTTAAAACCTTCAAATGACAAAAATTCCTCTGAGGCAAGATGCCAAAGTTGAGCAAACAATTTGTATGGTATGTTAAGTGTAGGGGGAAGCCATAGAGCTTGTAATGAAGCCACGTCTTGTGTTTCCAATCAGAGGCAGGCAGGACTAAATGCGTTATGGCAAGCTACCGAGTGAAACAACAAACCCCAGGGCGGGTGGGAGGAAGAAGAGAGAAGCAAGGTTGGATTAAAAGATTATTTTCTGTGGCTTGTTGAACAACATGACGTAGTTATTCCTCGGTATGGAGAGGATGGGTGCTTGCAAAGAGCACGGAGCCATCTGCTGCTCGTCAGATTCCAAAGCAGATTACTGAATCCAGGCGCCTTGGTTATTGTAAAAAAGAAAAAAAGAACTAATAAAAAAATCAATTTTATTTCTGTCACCCAGCATATACAGCAAAACCCTCAGTGGACAGCATGAAAAGTAGTATTGAGGTCAGGGCAGCTCCCAGTGACACTTCAGAACAAGTTCCCAAGAACAGCTGATGCGATGGAGATCAACGGGAAAGCGGAGAAGACCCACGCAGAGCGCGAGGCTGCCCCAAGGGCTGGGTTCAGCAGCTGATCCTCCAGACAAAGGACCCTGCTGAGACTCAGCTCTGCTCCCCAAAGGCACCTGATGCCATACCCCACAGAACTGCCTGCCCGGGGTGGAAAAGGCACCATAAAGAACCCATAAGAGAGGGGAGAGCAGGGAGCAGGCATTGAAGTGGCCGTATGGGACTGCTCCTAGCACACACCGGAGTCTTTCACAGATCAGCCTGAGGATCACAGGAATTGACTGAGCAGGTTGTTCAGAGCACGCTTGAGACACCAAGATGATGTTGAGCCAGTGCCCAGCAAGAATAGTTTCACAAGTCTGGAAGAGCCTCACCACCCAAAGAGCATCGGACTGCTCTGCAGAAGCACAGAGGTACAGAGACAGCAAGCACTGAGAAGGCACAACCGCGTCTATGCCAGAGGACAGCGTTGGGGCAGGACCAGAACAGGCACAAAGCTGGCCATGAACCAGTTCAGGTCAGAAGCGATGAGCACCAGAGCCATGCAAGCAGCGAGGCTTAGTGGAACAAGCTCTTCCCAAGAGCAGCTGACAAAGGCACCTGACCTGCTCCCGCTGCAAGGGAGATCACCGCGTGGCAGTGCCAAAATCCATACCCCAGCAGGAGCCTGCACAAGGTGCTGGCAGTAGCAAAGGTGGTAGGAACAGCTCTCGCAAAGCACCTCTCTCCTCACCTCTCCCCACACAGGCAGGTACCCACGTGAGACACTCAAATGAAAACTGCGCGTGGAACAGGGTCAGGGAGGCTTAATCAGAGCTGTAAGGAGTTTATTGCCGAGAATCGGAGCCTCCAGAGCCTCCCAGCAGCACTTCCACGGTTTGTGGGAATCCAAACCCCAGGCTTGGGGAGCGTGTCAGAACATGCACGATTCAGCTGTTAAGTATGCCCAAATGTTAAAAACCATGAGTAATCCCAAAGCACAAGGGTTCTCACAGGCCTGAGCAGCTCTGCTTCTGCCAAGTCACTGCACGACTACCCCTTCGTTCTCAATGAAATCTAATCATATCAGGAAAGGTCAAACTATCTTTAAATTATAATTAATTGCAATGTCTTCTCCTAAGCATAAGAATTCAGAAGATCCAGGCTTGCAGAGGGAGTGACGCAGGGCAGAGTGCTGTGCGGTTCAATACCCATCAGTTCCTGGTACTGAGCCTCAGGATTCCACATTCAGGCACAGACTACACAAATGTTGGCCCACCTAAGAATTTAAAGCTCTCTATCTTACTGTCCAGCTCCAGGCTATTTGTGGTGTTCATTTCTCCTTCTCCTGTCCCCTAGAGCACATTCCCAGGACTTCGGGACAGTTAAAACTGTCACATACATATATACTTTGTCCTAATGAGGCAAGACAGCTGGCACAGGTAATGTCATACCTTCTTGCAGCCCATGGAAAGTTCATCTGCAGCATTTTTTGACATCTCCTGCACATCTCTATTTCAACAGAAATACAAGAGCATCTCATGCCCGAGATGGGAATACACCCCATAAGCACATTCCTGGGTAAGTGCTTTGTATCAAGGTAGAGCCAGAATCCTCTCACCAGTTTTCCCTCCCCCATAACACTTGTTATACAGTTTATGACTTGCCACATCAGTACAGAGTGAACGCTGTCAATTAGGAAAGTCAGCTGGCACAAAAACCTCAGAGCCACAGGGCAGAACATCCTTTCTGCCAGAGCCTACAGGCAGAAGCTCTGTAAGTACATTGCAATTAAACACATTTGAAACTAACAGGGAAAGTATACATTTTTCAGAGACAAATCTGATAGAACCTCGAGGTGACAAGCAAGATGCCTTCTCTCCCCAACAGTCCAGCAGTCACTTGCTGAAGCAGCAGTTTTGCTAGTCTGGGTCTACAGCCCCTTCTGGCTCTTTCTTGCCCGGAAAGGCATAGAGCCTTCTCTCTCTCTCTCCCCCCAGACCCCTCCTGGTCCCAGAAGGGATGCTGAGAACCTAGCTGCCATCACCGTAAGAAAGCTTCATCTGAATAACCATGCAGCCAAACCCAGCCCGAAACGCAACAGCCAGAGATGGACTACACTCGGACCCTCTTTTAAGCATTTTTATCACTTTTCAGCTCTGGGGTGTCTGATACAGGATGAAAACATGCCCTAAGCACGTAGCCCCAAAGCACTGATCCAGTATAAACTCCCCGAGCCAGTTCAAATACATTCCAGAAGTGTTGGCACATCAACTTTGTCCTGGCAGGCTCCGTGGCAGATCAGGTAACCTCTGTCCTCAGCCGAGCTTTAGCTGATTGCAGAGAAGAGGTTATGCCAGAGCAGGTACCATCTGTTATCCCACAGCTGGCACAAAAACCACAAAGCCAGCATGAGCTCAGGACTGCCTGTTCTAGCTAGTCTGACAAATACGATGACAGGATCATGCTTGAGGTAGACAAATTTGTACTGCCAGATGATTTGATGGCACACAGGCACGTTGTTAATGATCACTAACCCACAGTCAGAAACACTTGGAACACAGCCCACGGTGCAAAGTTATTGCTACGAATTCTGCCTCATCCCAAGAGACACCAAATAACAAGCATGTACATCAGTGAAGGGTGGACCTCTCTGCTGCAGAGGAAAGAGGCAGAGAGTGGGGGTAGACGGAAAGGTAGGAAGGCAGAGCAGATCAGGGTGCTCTGACCCAAACGGTGTTCCTCCATGTCCTTCCCTTCCAGGACAGGAAGGGCCCTTTCCTTGCTTGCCCTTGGCCAAGCGGCATCACCACGCACCCCGCAGCAGCCAGCACTAGCTGCCACCAGACCTCAGATTCTGGGGTACAGCAAAGCGTTTTGCGAGGGAGTAACTGCAATGTCCTTGCCATTGGGGCTGTCTGAGCAGGCTGGCACAGATTAAAAACAGACATCTTCGGAGCAGACACCCACATCACTGGGGTGGGTTTTGTGTTCAGTTGTTGCTTTTTTTTTTTTTAAGGTCATCTCAATTAGAATGAATAAAAATACCCTTAAAAACCCAGCAGATAGTGTTTTCAAAGGCACAAGAGCACTTCAGAAGCAGATTGGTTTATTTGTTCCATGTAATTTACTTTAAAATGTGTCCCTGGATTCCCCATCAATTGCATTTGAGATACTGCAAAGGTGACCTGCGAAGTCTTTCAATCACGTTCCCCCCACAGATGCCACAAGGCAGCCATCAGCCAGCCAGAGCCTGGCGTGGGGATTAGGGCACGGGGGCTGTGCTGCTGCCTGTGGCAGGGGTGTTTAAATAACTCACTCTGGCTTTCCAAGGTCACATTTCTGGCAAGGACAACAGTGAATGCCCAGAGACGGCTTCACTGACTGAGGTCCAGAGGAAGCACCTATAGAGGAACAAGACAGACACATGCACTCTGAAGCTGGTGATCTGCTGATCACCCTTCCTTTATCCCCAAAGTTCTTAGCTCTAAAACAGCTCAAGAGGATAAACATATTAAATACTCTTCTGGCATTTGCAGAGAAATGAACACTCAGCTGAAGTTCCCCCGTGCAATGTCACATCTCTGTGCTCTCCCTTTCCCCTCGAAGCTGGTGCACCGTAACATCCCTTGTGCAGGGGCTTGTGAGCAGCACACAGAGCCGTGGCATGGAGCACGTCCTCTGTCACACGGAGGAGCTGGCACTGCCGGCCCAATGCAGCCCCTTCTCAGGACGGCGAGTCACAGCTGCAGCAGTCTTTTCCCAACAGCACCTCCCATAGCAAAATTAAAAACAGAATGCTAAGAAACAAGCGGGTGAGAGCTTTTTTGTCCTGCTGCAAATACAAAGTGCTCTCAGCCACTGAGGCCCTTCTGAAGTTTCAGCCTTCCTGGGAAGGGCCACCTCTGCATTGCTGACCACAAAGTCTTCCTCCATCCTTAAGGACCCTCTTGGAGGGTGAGCAATTGTCTGTCCTTCCCATCAGCAGCCCTCTCCCTGGGCGTGCACTGAGGAACAACAGGGATTCTCAAGAGCCCTCTCCGGTGCGCTTGTACCCTCCTCCCTCAGCTCTTTTTATACCCCCATTCAGATGGGAGAAAAAAAAATAGCAGAAGACTGCCAGGATTCTTCAAAGCTGCCCAAATTCATGTATTTCTGTGCTTCCCTCACTCTCCCCAGGTAAATCTGAAACCCTAGGAGAACCCTGTTACCTTTTTTCCCAGACCCTGCTCCCCCTCCACCCAAACCTCCTGTAAGTTTTTGCTTTTTAGCAAAGCACTCCCTCTTATCACAGCGTGTCACTACTTAAATGCCCACTGATTTTCTTCACCTTTTAGCAACAGTGGGATGTGAGAGACTTAACTGCCCGAGGCTGGGAGGAGAGTGCTGGCATAGGGTTACCATACTTCCACCTCACATTTCTCATACAAAAATATGCATTAAGACCAGAGGTCCCGTGTTTTCCAAGTGCATCACACCCACTCCTTGTATGTGTGGAAGATAAACACAGCACCTCCAGAAAAACCACCAACAGCTTGAGAGTGTCAGACTTAAAACCAGAGATGCGTACACCCAGTTGTCTTATTCTGATTTATAGGAATCTGACAACTCTGTTGAGCTTCAGATCAGAGCAAGCTGCCAACAGTCCAGGATTCCTAAAAGGAGACAAGGTCATTTTCTTCCAGGCAGAAGACAACGTGAATATCACCATTTGAAAATCCAGGCCCTACCGCAGTCCCTGCTGGAATTCCTAGCTCCTGTAAGATCAGCATTTAAAGATCTTGCACCTACCGCCTACATTTTAAATTTGCACTTCTGCAGCCAAACACTTCCCCTTGCAACCCACCGCAAAAGTCTGAAATCTCCTGCCCATCCAGCAGCAAGTAATTGCTGTTCTATACCCCGGCTTCTGTGGGAGCCTGAAGATCAGAAAGCAGCTCCCTCTATCAGCGGGCCTTCTCCCCGCTCTATTTCAAACTGTAATCTGCCCCTCAAGCCCCTCACCCGTTCGAAGGCACGATAAACCCTGCTGCAAGTGGGGCAGGCGTGGGGCAACCTGTGCTCTGCAGAACTGCTGCTGTTGGAGGGGAGCTCAGCACCTCATCAGGCAGCACAGCCAGGCAAGAACACATCTCCAAGTAATTAAGCTTGCCAGCTTTGTGCCTCAACCAAGCACACAGCATGATGCAGACTGACTTGTTCTGTAGCTGTTTACAACACGTGTTGTACTAGCATTAGGAAGTACTCATGCATATATCATTTCAGCATCCTCCTCTGAGCAGGAGATATTCTGGAGTAATTTTCACTTCAGATTTGAAATATAAAAGGCAGAAGTGTATGTACTTCCCTGTCTTACTGAAAGAAATTGAAGACTGAGAATTTCCGTGTTTTTCCAGCTTTACCACACTAGTAGCAACATTGCATTTTCCCACTAGACAAGCTGACACTGCGTCCTGCTCCAGGAGATGTAGGGTGCCACCTTCTTAAATACAGCTTGACAGGTCTCTTGTTATCTCCCAACCCAACCACGACCAACAGAAATCAGCATCTCTATGGGTTCACCTCAGCTGGGACTGCACAGAAGCAGTCAGAGCAAGAAAGGCCTGCTGCCTTTTAATTCATTCTTGAGCTAAAATTAAAGCTTTTCAAAATGGGATGTAACTCACAAGAGCCCACTCACAGTCAGCTCTCTCCTTGCTGTCGCTTTCAAGCCTAGAGGACAATGTTCTCTCTGATTTTAGGCCATGCACTGGCAGCTTTAATATCATACCTCACCACCCATTCTGCCATTTCCAGTACATTCCTGTAACAGCTCACCAGCTGGAACATATTCAGCTTTGTAATTTCAAGTCAGGTCCATAAATACTTAATGGCTATTTCTCAACCCATTTCTTTTAAAAACCTGTCCATTATTCTTGCTTGCAGCAAGTACTCCTTTTAAGTCCTTGGCCTCTTATACACACAAGAAAAAAAAATAATAAAAAAAAATCACCAAACCAGCTTTGACTGTTTCCCTGAAGCTTGAGCCATTTTCATATTCTGAAAGGGGTTTTATCCTGGTATCCCACAACTGGCACCTTCCCCCTGCCCCCCAAGTTTCTCTTCCTGCTTTCTCCAAGTGAATTTCTCATTGAGAAAAACATCACCTACTTGACCTCTCCTACCCTTGCTTCCCTCAAAGAATCCTTCACTATTCCTTTCAGAGGAATTTGCAAGTTAGGGTCATCTTGTGACCATGCAGATGTATTCCTTCTCATAGCCGTAATGTTCATAGACAACTTTTGGGGGTTCTTTGGGGTTTTTTGTTGTTGTTTTTTTGGGGGGGGTCTTTTGTTTGGTTTTTCTGGTTTTTTTGTTGGTTTGTTTTTTTTTTTTTAAATAAAGGCACAACTACAAGTATTCCTACCCATTGAGCTGCTTAAAGACAGTCACTTGTCCAAGTCCATTGTGACCAGCTTACACTACAACCTTACCTGATCTACACTCGTCATTTCTAAGTTTGTCAAGATCTTACAAGAGCTGAACTCCAGAATGTAGTATTGTAAGACACCAACTAGAAGTGTCTTTGCACCCAAAATAATTCTTATACTACACCTGACCCTCAAGATAGGAGGGACCTCTAGAAAGTTCCTGTCTCACTTTGAAATACCCCCATTAGATTACAAAACTCTAATTTGATGCCCTGCTGAGAATTTTTGAAGTCTTCTCCACTGTATTCTAAGAGCATATAAGCAAAAACCCCAACATTTAATGAAGTGTAAAACTAATTATTATGAAATAAAACTAGCTGTTCACAAAGTGGAAAAACATCACATTTTCATGTCCTATTTTCCTTTAAAATGTATTCCCTTCCCATCATCTAGCATGCTTTGCAAATGTAAAAATAAATATTCTTCACAGTGGAGTGCTGGCTTGAAGGCTACGAGTCCAACAATAAAAAGCTTCAACATTTAATGGCCCTTAAATGCTCAACATCTTTTTCACTTAATGTAAAATCCATCTGATCTAATAGCTGTGACTGAATTATATGTATGTTTTTTCTATTAAAAGTTAATTTTCTGAGTTGGCAGAGCAATACAAGCATTAGATTAAAAAAAAAAGCAGTAATCTCTATAAACTTTCCAGGATTCAGAGATATTTCCAAGTCATCTACTCAAAACAAAAAGAAGTCACATACCCACTTCAAAACTGCTGTTACCCAATAGGGACGTTCTGCCAACAATCAATTATAAGCTGCATTACCTTATTAATGTTGCTTTACTGTTTCATGGAACAGATCACAAAATGCTTCTGTGAAGCACCCCTCAAACCTCTCAGAGGCATTTCATTTACATCTGACATTTCTGTGACCTCCCATTTCCTCCTTCCATTTATCAGGGATGTTTGTCCATGAATGCATTAACACTGAAAGCTTCCTTCCCTAGGCAGGTGATACCTCAAGCTCCGTTACAAACACACAGATCACCACGGGAACGGCACTGATAAACAGACACAGCCCCGATTTTACCCTCACCTTCATGAGTCAATTGAGCCAAAAAACTCAAACCAATATATACAGCACTGCCAAGGAACTTGTTCGTTCCATTTCAGCCTGGAGATATCCCTGTTTGCACAGTATTTAAACAATCCACACCTATTAAAACTCAAAACATTAAGCTTTCTTTCTTGCATGCTATGATTTTGTAGTATCACCAATACCGAGGTCACAAAAAGTCTGCGCTAACATGTTATTACATGAAATACTGAATTACAGTGTTCTCAAGGAAATTCAGATTTAGTTTCTCATTCCCATGGCATTCTTTATTTTACATTTATTTCTAAAACACAACTTCCTTCCCAGGTAAATACTGGAAAGTTCAGGTAGGACCTTCTTCCCAAGTACAATCCTGCTGTTAGGAATAGTGTTGTACAAAGGAGAAAGTAACCGCAATAAAAACTCCACAAGTGTTTATTGACCCCAGGCTGGCAAAAGCTCCGTGGCACTGCTCCTCCACGAAGCAGCCACGTTCTGATGTGCAACTCAAATGTTACCGCAGAAGATGCACAATTGGGCTAGGTGGGTTTCCTTCCACACACACACACACCCACCCAACAAGTAGCAACTTCTCAGCTTAATTATCTCCTTTTTAGTATCATACTAACAGGGGATACAGAGAAGTATTAAGAAAACATTTTTAAAAATAGGAAAAAAAACCCAAAACACTCCACAACTTACCAACCCCAGCTACCAATTCACATACCATAGAAAAATGGTAATTTTAATTATTCCTTTAAAAAACAGTATGTCCTGGAATGGATGAAACCAGTAATTGTATTCATGCTTCAAGTAACATGACATTGAGTTGAAGCTGCAAAAATGATCTTGAAGTCACGTAACATAATGGAAAGCCTCAGATCTACGCTGGAACAGCAGTTGCAACAATCAAGTCTCAACACCGTAAGAACTTAAAGCATACAACCTCACCGTTTCCAGGTATCTGCTCTGGTACAGGTCAAGGAGTGAAATAACAGTGAATATTTTCAGCTAGCAGCTTGCTTTTGAAGATGTTTCAGGCTGGTGTTTAAGTGGCATGTTAATCTTCCCTCCCTTAAAACAAAGATGGCAGAAGTAAAATACTCTAGCAGAAAGAAATTACTTTGCCTACTAAAAATAAGAGGATGTAAGCAGAATTGAAAAAGCTTTTAAATAATTAGTCTCACTGTGCAGAAAAAACATGGTTGGAGATGAAAATACCCATATAGAACACCTGAGACTATATAAAGCTATCAAAATTATCAGTGAAAAGCACTTCACGATACGCTGGAGATTAGCTGACTCAGTAAAGCTGACAGAACATATCTACTGGCAGAGGGAAGGTTTAGACATAGTGAATCTTGAAACAGTTCTACCTAAGTGCCAGTTTCCCTTCAGAAAAAAAACTCAAATGTATATAAACTCATACACTTTTCCCAAGGTCAAATTAGAGATTCACAAGAACCCCGAAGAGAGCTTCTGCTTACTAACTCTGAATACAAGCAACTCCTGCAAAGATCCAAGGAAGAAACCATTGTTCCAGTCATTCTTTAAATACAGTAAAGCTTCATTTACACTGTTCATACCATAACAAAACTCATTTCCATGTCCCACTAGCTGGACAAGATAATCCAAAGAACCAAAAATTAAGCTAATGGTGAAATTAGAGCGCCCTTTGCTTTGTCACACTGAATGAATGGACTTTGGTAGTGCCAAGAAATTATTCTGTAAAGATTGCTTAGCACGAAGTCAGGTAGCAGTGTAAGCTATTAAGTGAATACCCTTTCATTAAAAGCAGTAGTAAAACTTCACCAGCTCACCCCCAAACCTAATGACTGACCCTGTTTGGTGTAGAAGTGGCCACAGTCGATTTACTCTGCAGAACTAACTTGTAGGAGCTTTGAGTCTCCACCAGTCACCAAAATTTTCCCAACCATAATCTCTGGTAACAGAAAAACCCAACAATCCCAGCAGACCTCTAAAACCACGTGTTACCTGGTATGTGAGAGTGTTCAAGCAGGTTCAATATCCTTCACTACCCAGACTATTTTGCCAAACTATTTACATTTCTTTACCTTTTACAGAATTGACCACTACAATAAAAAAAAAGAAGAAAACCTTTTATTGATAATGTAATACGGGAGAATTTAGAAAAACATACATAGAACTCCCTCATCAATAAGGAAACATACAATATCAAAATATGCCAGAGTTAGTATATCAAAACAAATCCTCTCTAATAAGAGTTTCAAGTAATGCAATCATGAAAGAATTTGGCTAAAAAGTAACGTATATATACTGAGATGTTTTCTGTAATAGTCCTCTAAGGAATTAAAGGAAAGCAGCAGTAGATCTGTTTAACTACAGATACATATTTAGTAAAATATATTAGTGTATTTATATAATAAAAACTGCCCTACACATTCATCGCTATGTCTGTATCCTTCTCTGTGGCAGTTGTCTCTTCAATTCTATAACAAGAGTCTGCCCAAAAAGGGACAAAAAAAAGGAAACAAATATAATGCTGCTAAAAAAATTAAAAGACCTAAAAGCCTGTGAGGTACAACTTGTCAGGAAGCCCAGTTAACACAAAGCAGAGAACTCAGCACTCTGACTTAGGTCCTTATTTTTCAGGAACGTGGAAAAGGAAGTTTGTCTTTTCTGCATCAGAGTGCCAGATTCCTACTTGCTCGTTATAAGCAAATGCTTTCAACTAAGTAGAGTGAAGTTAACATGGCTACTGAGAGCTCTTACACAATTAGCTCTATTAAAACGGCCACAGACGTTATCAGGCTCATTCTTCAATTACTTCCTTTGAATAGTCCCAAATTTCATATCTTCTTTCATAAAACTTACTTATGGGAACATCATCCTTCTGTTAAAAACAAAGCCCTGTTTTGTTTAATAGGTAGATTCCAAGCAAATAAAAGTTCTCATTTCATTAATCCTTACTATTTGCATCTTTCC
The DNA here is from genome assembly GCA_013400195.1 of Aramus guarauna. NCBI lineage: Eukaryota > Metazoa > Chordata > Aves > Gruiformes > Aramidae > Aramus > Aramus guarauna. The sequence goes on from VXBL01009715.1 coordinate 161,418, forward strand.
CCATAAATAAGGTTATAGTACATAATTTACAGCTAAGAGGAAAATACCTCAAGCTTCCATGAGATAGTGTTTGAAAATCCAATACCTGAATTATCTAGTGTACAGCTTAATGAGCTGCTCAGTCTGCACCCATCTTAGGGCTAAAGAAGAATGAAATTACACAGAAACAGGACTATTGCATTTAGATCAAAACACTGCTCTACAAACCGTAACACTCCAGTTCCACTATTTTAGCCTACAGTAATCAATATTACAAAGCATTCATGAAAAATCTTGGGGGAAGCAAACATAAAAGTTAGTGTTCTGATGGAAAACCTGATTTTTAAGTCTTGCAAAAAGCAAAGGCACTACATCTTAAGCTTATTATTTAAATAAATCTGTAACTTGGCCAGCCAAGTTACAACATAGACCTAAATACCTTTCATCTACCTTTGCAGCTGACTTACTATGCGTGCTGTAGTATGTCTTGATCAACTCATGTGACAAAATAGCCACTTTCTCTTAATCACTAAAGGAGATATACAGCTACAATACTTAGCCAAGCTCATTTGAATATAGTTTATTTTTAGCCATACCAGGAGAGTTCAAGTTATAGGATAAACTGGAGTTTCTGGGTATAGGCCTTGCTTTAGCAAGTGGTCAATCAGACATTAAAATTATTTAACTACTATGTCATCATTTTGACAGTCAGTTCGTATACCAATTTTAAAGGACCTTTCATTAGATTAATAAAAGATGTAGAAGTGTCACCCTATTTTACTGTTTTACAAGAAGAAAATATTTCAACTTTGTAAATCGTTTCTTATTTGGAGGTTCTAATTGCAGCTATATTATCGTAATTATATAAATCTCATTAAGGTTATCACTACCGTAATCACAGCACTCCTACAAGATGCAGCAGCCTTCAAGAGCAATGGCACTAAGCCCGTCAGCAAACAAGTCCCTGTCTCATTCGAATGATCTGTAGTAAAGCAGCTTGGACATCTTCATCCATGTGACCCTAGAGCAAGCAAACACTTAGTTACAAGAAAAATTTAAAAAATCCCATAAAGTGCCAAACATCCATCACTAATATCAGGAAATTCATATCAGGAGATTCCTCAAAAATACCCAAATGTCTTAACTCATTGCTGTATTTTCACCACTCTGGGAAAATCTGAAACATTTTAGGACTCTTGTTATTTCTTTCTCATGAGGGAAAGAAGGGTCCGCCTCTCCAACACAGCAGTTTCCTTTACTAAAATATGATGTGGGAAAAAATTACTGCTCCTATCCTCTGGACTCCACAGCCTGCTGCTGTAGTAACAGTCCCTCTTTTGCAGTCTTAAGTATCTCAAGTCATTAGACTTGACTTAGTTGATCAGCTCTTTGTTCAGTGAGAGCCACTGGATAAGTCAACATTAAGTTTCCAACTTCTACTCAACTTCTCCTCAACTCCTCTGCAGCGTTACCTGGGGTGATGCAGAATTAGTAACACGCTCACATCAGCAGACACCATCACCCTTCAGAGCAGGTTATTGCTATACATACATACACATTGACAAGTGGTAGCAAGAAGATGGCACAATGAGACTATTGTTTGCTTTTTAGTTGGATCAGTCCGTTCCAAATTAGAACTCTCAACATGAAAACAGGTACTTGATGCTAGTTTCAAGTTTGTTTAAGGTCTTCCAGTGAGACATGTTTCTAACTGCCATAAGAACCCCTACACTGAGATGACAAACAATCTGAACTTGGGACTATCATACCTGTACAGCACTAAGAAGATGCGTCCGATAAACTGAAACTACCTCTTGATGCTGCCTTTTTGCATCCTATGAAGAGAAGAGAGGAACAGGAGGTGAAGTCATCACATTTTTAACATCTGCTCTTGCCTGTTTCCAACTTCGTGGGCTTGGTTTGTTGTGTTTTCAAGGTTAGAGTTAGCTATATCCGCTCCATTAATCAAGAAAAACCCCTCACTGCTTCACTTTTTTATTGCTTACTTGTAGCAAAGCAATTTTGCTGAAAGGCTATCAGAGACAGGCTGATCTAGTGTGCCAGCCCTGGTGCTAGGATTAAAAACTGTTTCAACAATAGCATTAGCTATCTGTTTAGAACCACCCAATTTAGGAACACGTTGCCTTACAAGGGTCAACCTTGCAAATATTAAAGATGTATCCTCCTTCTGTACAATTTACAAATAACTAGCTTTGCTCACATACATAGCTTTAATTTTAAGCTTTACTGAAGTCACAGGGGCCACAAATGTGTTTCTGCACAAAATCACAGCACTTACCATAAGGTGTTCCCCTTTACTGTCAGTACTTAATGATAAGCAATACACTTCACAATGGTTGCAGACAAGGGAACACAAAGTCAAATTCATTAAGAAATGACCACCTCGCTTTCTCTCAAAGTGAGAAAATACATGCCTGGTGGGTTTTTTGCAAGAAAATATTAACATGGAACTCGCATACAGTCTTGACATGAACTACAGCAGCATATCTCGTAAGCACAATTTCTCTAAATTGTCTCCTTTTTATCTGAAAAGTTCCCAAATGTGGCAACTCTAATGTACAGAAGGAAGCAGACAAGTTTACAGAGAAGGAAGCAGTCAGGGAAAAAAAAAATACTAATTTGTGAATACTCTATTTTTGAGGTCTAAGCCTACAACCAGCCTCAGTGTTCCTGTGACCTCCTTTATAAAAGGATCTGCAAGCAATGCTACTGTGTTTCAGACAACGCCCTGCGTGATTACTTACAGCTAGCTGCTGTTGTAGTGTTTTCACTTGGTTCTGGAGCATTTCAACCTGCTGGTTCTGCCTCTTTGAGGGAATCCCGGAGGTGTACGTAAGCTGAGACAAGCCATTAAGAGCTTGTTTTAACCGCTCTACATCATTAAGCAGCTCTGTTATCTGGAAAAAGAAAAAAGCACACAAAACCATCATTTAAGGATGTCTCACCTACTGAAAACTAATATTCTTTAACATTTTTTGAAGTCATAGAATCATAGAATTATCTATGATGAAGATCGGTCTCCATTGAAGGGTCTTTGTCCCAGCTTGCCATCACAACGGCCAAAAGAGTTCACGAAGACAGAGGATTTCATTTCTATGACATGCTTATCACTGGTTCACATTCTGCTTCCCAGCACTGAGATCTGTGAGGTACGGAGGTACAGACCCTGGAGGTCAGCCAGCAACAGAAGTTACTTGTGCTATAAGGATATTCTGGGTCTCACTTCTAAAAAGGACAATAGGCAGTCAGAAGGCAAGCCAGAGACACTAAATGAATACAGCTCCAATGAAAGAATGAGTTTGTACCCCAGAAGTCTGAAACTCAGCTTGGAACTTTTAATAGAATTTAAACACTACACAACGCCCAAAATGTAGGAAAAGTTACAAAAGCAACCAAAACCAGGACTTCGTCTGAGCAGATCTGGGCCAGCCCTGGGTACCTAACGCTCCATACACAGAGTCGTGTGTGACTACCTCAGTAGCTAGATTTGAAATCTAGTTAATGCTCCTGACATTCTCAGTGTAGCAGTAAGGAACTCTGACATCCTACCTTGTTATCCTTGGCTTCCACCTGCTTTGCAGATTCCTGTATTCTCTTCTGCAAGTCAGTAATTGTTGTCAATGATTTATCACACCTTTCTTTCTGGTCTTTAATTTCTTGCTCAATACTGCAACTCCGTAACTGAAGCAACTCCTTTTCATCCTTTAAAGAAAGCTCACTCTTTTTAGCTTGCAAAGCCTCCTCACATGCTTCCTCATACTTTTTATTCATATTGGACAAGTTCTCAGCTATACTATTAATCTGGGCCTCCAGAGCACTTTTCATGGATTTGTATTCTGACATGTCAATCACTTCTTTGCTCTCCAGGTCTGTTAAAGCTTGTTGAGTAAGCTGAATCTCAGACTGCAACTTCAAGATCTCCTCATTTTTAACTTTGTTTTCTTCTTCCTTTTCTTTCAAGCTATTTTTGATCCCTACAATTTCTTGTTCTAGCATTTCCTTCATTTGTGTATATTCTACCAAAGGTATTGAGGACTTTTTTAGACCTGACAATTCCTGCTTTAGTTCTCCTACTCTTAGCATTTCTTTGTCGTAACATTCCTTCTTACTTTGGAGGGCTTCCTTTAGATCCTCTATCGTGTGACCAAGAGCCTTCTTCAAGGCTTCAATTTGTTCTCCTGAGAGGGGCTGAGCCTGCAGAGTTACGGGCTGCTTGGGACTCTCTTGCAGCTCATCTTTTTCTTTGTCGTCTGTGTATTTCTGCAGCAACTCCCTCAGTTGCTTATTCAACTCCTCCATTTTGCTTGCGAACATTTTTTCCATTTCATGGGATTTCTCAGCAAGGATATAGTTCTGCTGCAAGTCATTTTGGATGGACAAAACGCCATTTTTGAGCTTTTCATTCTCCTGTCTGCACTTCTTGTTTTCATCCTCGCTTTCTCTGTACTTCTGCATCTGTTCCTGCAACTGTGCTTTTAATTCCTTTATTGTGGCTTCAAAGCTTTGCTTTCTGTCTTCAAAGGAGGCAACCGGGGCATATTTTGACTTAATGCATTCTTGAATTGTGTCAAGTTCCTTCTTTTGGGCTTCAATTTCTGCATGCAACTGCAAAATTTCTTCTTGACCCCTCTTATATTCAGCCATAATTGCAACGTTGTTCTCCTGAAGTTCTTGCATGCTTGTATTTAAAGTAGTCACTGTACTTTCATGATCTTTTAAACTTATATACTCAGTTTGTAATTGATTCTGTAAGAGTTTCACCTTATTTTTCAAGGTTCCATTTTCTTCATTTACCCTCAGGAATTCTTGCTTTATCTCTTCAGTTTTTTCCTTCAAATCCGACAGCTCCCTGTTAGTCTTCTCTAGTGTGTTATTCAAAACTGTTTTAACCTCCTCATGCGTTGTAGCCAACACATACTGATCCCTGAGAGTCTCTCTTATGACTGCATTTTCTGAGACTAGTTTGCATGCTTTTGCTTGCTCATCATCGTATTTTTTCTGAAGCTCAGCAAGCTGCTTTTCAAGTTCAAGACCATTAGATTTTAAGGCTTCCACTTCTTTTTTGTGCTGCTCTGGAGACAGGTACACAGCTTGGAAGTGGCCGATATTCTCACTTAGGTTGTTGTTCTCTGCCAGCAACTTTTCAGCTTCTGCTTTGCTTTCATTGTACTTCTTTGTTATTTCAAAAAGCTTTTTGGTCAGGTCACCAACAGCCAGATCATTTGTTTTCTTCAATTCTTCGTGAATTTTTAAAGGCACATTCTGGCTTTTTATTTCAGTTTTCAGCATTTGGATTTGCTGTTTAAGCATTTTGCTATCAATCTGCAATTTTTCAAGTTCCTTCTGCAGAGTTTGATTCTTCTGTGATAGGTCAGAAATTGTCTTCTCAAGTTCCTCATTTTTTTGCTCAAGCCCACTCCTCATTTGTTCATGGTCTTCTGGCTTTACATGCTGAGCTAGTTTAGCTTTCTGACTCTCAGATTCCCTCTTTAAAAGCAGAATCTCTGCCTGCAGTTTGTCACGCTCTCCTTCCATCTCTGCTAGCTTCCTTGCTTTCTCGTTCACTTCATTTGACAACAAACTCTTCATGTTTTCAAATTTCTCTGAAGTTACAGAGTGGGCTAACTTTGCTGCTGTTTCTTTGAGCTGCCCTTCTAACTCCATGACATTTCTTCCCCTTTTATCTCGTTCCATCTCCAACTTAACAAGTTCCTTCTGCAACCTTTTATTTTCTTCCACTAGCCTTCCTTCATCTCTCTTAAATTCCGCCACCAGCAATTCATTCTGCTTAATCTGGTTCCTTAGTTTTCCCACTTCAGCAGAGGCTCCTTCATACTTCGTTTTCATTTCTTTCAACTGATCTTTCAGCTCCTCTGTTAGCTTACTGTTTCCCAAAGCAGTTTCATTAGTCAGGTGATCTTTCAGAGCAAGAAAGTGGGTCTGCATTTGCTTAACTTTGCCTTCAGAGTCAAACATCCTTTTCTGCACATCTTTTAAAGCATCTTCCAGTTGTTTTATCTGTCCATCAGATTCCGCCTTGGTTCTTTCGCACTCAGATGCCAAAGCTTTGCATTCAGATACCTTGTGAGACAGTTCTCTCTGCAGTTTACTGATTTCTTCTTTTGCTGCACCATAGCAGGTCCTCACATTGTCAAGTTCTTTCTTTAAAGCTTCCTTCTCCGAACTGGATGATTGATTAGGCAGGGAGAGCTCCAGGGGTCTCAGCATTGACCTAGACTGAAGACAAATCGGAACAAAAATGGATACCTGCTTACAAGTTTGACAAGTCATATACGTATGACTTGTCATATACATTACTGTCTTAAACCTATGTCGGTATGAGCATCAAATTTGAGATTTTTTTTCTCCTTCGAAACACATTAATCTATTCTTGCTCAGATTATAGAACACGTGTATTTCAGCTTTTAACAATAAAAACCTTGACTATACCTCTACATTACTGTTTCCCAACCATCAGATCCTACTAACATTAAAGTGCAGGTATAGTATATTCATTTCCCTTGTTATTCATATTTAATCACTCCTCTGCTAGAAGCTTCATTTATTAAGAGATTTCCCCCATCCCTCAAGCACATGAAAAAAATCTTAAAAGCAAACAGGACAGAGTATGTCACGGTTAACAGATCCTTCTCTCTGAAAAGACTGAGGAAAACAGTCATTTAGTTTCCTGTGCAGTAAAGGATATCTCAAAAGCAACAGTTTTGCCCTCCTGCCATGGGATCTTCACTACCAAGCTCCACTTCACTACCAGCCGTGATGGCTGTCCCATGGCACAGGCTTGTTCCAACATCTCATGCAGCTTCTGGGCACGACCAACTTGAAGCCACTTAATTCCTGTGTGGGACACGGTTTGGGCTTTTTTGGCTGGCCAATTGGCTTTTTGTGCCCACCTCCCACCCATCTTTTTCCTAAGACCACTGGGATAACATTATGTAAAACATGGCAGAAGAGACTGGATTTTTCTGTGTTACCAGCAGAACATACAAGATACATGTATCAGTAAAATCCAGCAAGAAAGCCTAGGATGTACAGATTTATTTCTAGCCACCACTCACTGCTGGAAGCATTACTGCTGAAATACTCAAGCATCAGAACATCTTGTCAGTTAAGATGACTCCCTGTGGTATATGACTCACTGTAAGGGTCAGGTGGACCCTATTTCTAACTGAATCGTGGCTTTAAAAGGTAGCTAGCTATCAGAAGTTATTGTATAGCTGGCAGGAAAATAAAGTCTTCTGTTCTACTTTAAATCCAGCTAAAATTCAGAATTATGGAGATGAAAACTCAATTGTACTTTACACTCTGACTGTTGATCCAGTAGTTGGTTGGTTGGTTTCAGACCATTCAGCATCCAACAGTTTCCCAGCATTTAAAGCTATGTCACATACATAACTCTAGAGGGCACCAGCAGTTAAAAATAAACATAGCAAAGCAAGTATTACTGAAAATGTTGTATTCAGAAATGTTTAATATACATACATTTATAAGTATATTTAGCTTTCCCAAGCATAACTATCTTAAATATTTTGCCACTTCAGAGAATTCTATTACCTGTGATTCCACAGCAAACACTTGGCCTTGCTTAAGTAATACATCTTCTTTTCCTAGATTTTCAGAGCAAACAGCATTTTAGTCTCTGTTTAAAAACAGTAATACATAATCACAAGAACTATGGTTTTCCTTCCTAATTTTATTCTGCTCAATGGGACTGTGCTAGGCTGCAGGCTGGTGTTTAAGTACTTGGTGTTAAAACAACTTCTCCTTAATTAAGTCATATAGGAAGTCCGGACAAAGTCCTACTAAGGAAAAAAACCCACCCCTACTATGCCAGGCTAGGTATTATTCTGCTAAACAGTGACAAAAGCCACCTGGAGCTGCTGGCTGCATGTCTGCACATGAACACACCAGGGAGAAGCATCCTCTTGCACTCCAATGAACGATCCTTCCTGACAGGCAGGCAAACAGCTCTCACAAGGGCTCACGATGGCTTAAGTAACACTTTAAGTTACACAAGTGCAAGACAGGCCTGGAATTAAGTTGGGTGCAAAAGACTTTGTTTTCTGGAAATGGGATCATTTCCAGTAGAAGTGTAGGCTGAGGTCTTGCGTTTAAAGTTACTTTTAAACCTGGTTACCCTCCAGCTTTCACAGTGACCAGAGTTTTCTTGACAACGAGCTGGACATGAGTGCTAAGATGAAGAATGGAAAGGGGAAGACTCCATTTGGAACACAAATCTTGCTCTGCTTGTTTTTCACGTTATTAGAAAACGTTGCAGAGTTACAAAGCACATTTCACCAGACCAGTCACTCGTAAGCAAGACTGATCAAGAGTGTGCTGGCACCGGCGTGCAAACACAACAGAGGCCAGCGACACTGTCCTGAGGTGTGACATGAGGACACACGTATTATGCTTGCTATAGTTACGACCAACAAAAGGAAGAGGTGACAGAAAACACACCCTTTGTCTATGTACTGTGCCTGATGCAGTGTTAGAGTAAGTTTTAAGAATTAAATATACTTACTATTACCAAAGTTACTTCCAGATCCTACAAAGTCAACCTAAAAGCAAACAGCAAGAAATACAAAAATAAAGCTGAAAATTCCTTTTAAGTTTTCACTGTGTGTTAAGCAAGGGATTAAAGGGCAGGGAAAGCTTTTACAATGAGACAACCATTTAAAACTTTCAACAATTTAAAATTGCTTAAGTATTTGCTATTGTAAATATCAATTGCTGTATTACATTTTAAGTCAGTTAACATACTTCATAATATTTGAGTTTAGCTTTAAGTGCTTCAATAGTTCTTAAGCTTTCTTCCTGTTGTTTTTCCTTGGTAGTTAGGATTTTCTTCAACTCATCTTTCTGAAAGAGAAAGAGTGCCAAATAGCCAAAGCCACAAGAACGGTCAGATTTATGAGGTCTCGAGCAACTTTTAAAAGAGTTTAGAAAGAACTTCAACCAAGATCAGCACTCAAAGAATCCCTAAATTTTTGATTCTGAAGTTCTTCCACAATGCTGTTCCTCTGCAAGAGTAATCGTGAAGAATGAGTCAAGGGAATATGCACCAACATAGTTTGCTATTGCTTAATTTATTTGCATTACTGAAAGTCACTGAAAAGATATAATATCAAGTCTGCTTTAAAGGTGCCATAGGGATTACATACGTTATTTGTAGTAATAGAAGCACTGTGTAGCTGTATACACTGAGTGCATACAAGCAGATATTTCATTTAGCATTTACAGATAGCTTTTATCTCTACAGTTTTAAATACCATTACTGAAATGCAATAGTCACTTCCCCTGTTTCATAGTTCTATTACACTTTAAGGTGATGTATCGTACCTCATTTTCAAGATCATCTGCAAACATTTGCTCCTGCAAAAATAACAAAAAATTCCCCCACAAATCATTTTTTCAAGAATGTTTAAGGGGCTTACACACAGTTCATTAGTTGACAAGTCTACCCCAGTTTTTAATGCTACCTGCTTCTGACTGTCCCCCTTCCATTTACCACCAACCTCTGTTTAGTTTTCTCTTGCCAGAAGTTAATGATGTTGGACAGAGCAATGCCCTCGATATGCATACTAGGAAACTGGAATATCTCTTCAATTATCTAGATCATACACCACTGAGGCATAAGAGTACAGTTTTTCAGTAGAAGTCTACTGATTTTGGAAACTGAGTATTAAGGAGTGAGTTTGTGGGGTTTGTTTGTTTTATAAGGGCAATGCTTAAGAGAGAATTTCAGACAAGCCAATGATTACCAGAAAAAAAAATATTCTTTCTATCCATGTGCCACACATAGGGGAAGCTGCATACACTTTTAAAATATACATCCTGAAAAAAATACAGTGAAGGAACAAATGTGAGGCTCCACAAAACAAAGAAAATCCTGTTTTTATTTTCTTCCTCAATTGTGCTGGTCATATTTAGACCTCTAAGAAGAGGGAACTTTTTTTAAAACAGGGTTTCAAATTTGGGTGAGAAATTCCCTATCGAAATCCCTTGTTTCTGTTTTTGCCAAATGAGGATTTTTCTGTTTCCACTTACAACAACAGCTGGAAAATAAGTAGTGGTTATGATAAAGTACTGACACACAACACCTACGCTGAATTGTGCAGATGAAGTTTACTCTCCAAATTACAATGTACCAGAGCACCTCATGGTTCATGTTCCATTGCAAGTTACAGCCATAAATGTTATTGCTCCAAGTTATGAGTATCAGTGAACAACGGTGTAACACATCTCCTCACATTTTGAGTATTACTATGAGACCAGAGGCTTTTGCAGCAGAATAAAGCGACCATGACACTTATAGAAATAATTCACAGGAAAGCAGCAAAGACTGCATTCCTAATTACACATGCTTTCCCTTCTACTTCTACCAGCCGCCTCTGTCAGCATCAGGTGGTCATTACAGCTTTCACAGCAGGTTATTCCAACACTAGGTTTACCTCATTCAATTGTAGTTGTAGCCCACTGATTCTATCCAGCAGCATCCTTTGCTCCTCTTGCACTTCTCTCATTCGATCTTTCAAATCTTGATTTTCTAACTCCAATTCCTTAAAAAGGAAGTAAAAACAAAATAAAAACCCACAAAACACCACACTACACACACTGGGAAAACTAAAGAGCCCGAACCAACAGTTTTAATAGCCAGTAAAGACACCAAGCCTTGCCTACAAGGCAATAATAATTCTGTGCCCTTACTCCAGGTCTGTCTCATTCTGAAGGTTTACATAAGCACAAGCTCAAGTCTTCAAGCTTTTCAGCTCTAGATAGCTCACTCGTATAAGTATACATACAGGTTTTGAAAGTGTGAGCAGAGTAAGATTACATTCAATGCTGGCAGCACTCACAGGGCTGCTTACCTGCTGTCTGCTAAGAAGTAAGAATCACTAATGTTAAAACAGTTCCTGGAACCCACCCACTGCAGCCAAAGGTGTCATGAAAAAGCCTCAGCAGCGTGAAGCACAGCAACCTTGAAGTGTGCTAACTGTTCCAACAGCCACAAGGATCACTCTAGCAACTCATAATAAATCCAGCATGTGAAAGTGACGGGTCTTTGCGCTACCAGTCGGCCCAGTGCTCACATGCAACCCATAACGGCTGTTTAACTCTTGCCTGATAATCACTGCCTTAACTGTGGTAACTACTGTAGCTCAAACCAGAAAAGTTGCATTTAGAGATCTTTATCCTTTTATTACAAATCCTTCCGGAACAAAGGCCTCAATTTCTCAGTGGTTTGTTCCTCATAGCTTAAAACATTGTTTACCTTTTGGAAAACTGTAATGACATAGTAACAAGACAAGAAAATTAATACTAGTTAGAACAATTATGATACAGGTTGTTATCAGTAAGACACTTAAACACCCATCTCAAGAATGATAAAAAAAAATCTTCCTGGTTTGTGACCCTGTGATTTTACTGGAGGTGAAAGTAGTGGACAGAAGGTAAAGAGATGGGTAGGTTTAAGACATCAAGAGACTTGCAACTATTTGTTAAACAAAGAATTATTTTTTTCCTGAAAAAGTTTACAGCTGATCTGCGTAATTGCTACATTACACAGTCATGCAATTAAGTTTTAAGTAAACAGCAATATATATGACCTTTCTTAATGGAATTGCTAATGCTTACTTACAAGCACATCTTGTCTTTAGTATGTCTGGCTCATTATGCATGTGATACGCAAGTCAGAAATCCCTCTTGGTTACCTGAGCGTTACGTTCCTTCTGATACAGCTTGACATTCACCTCCTCCTGCACATGCAGACGATTCCACTTCTGTGACATATTAGTAATCTGTTATTGCAACAGTAAAATATTAATTTATATTCCTGTTGTGTTCTGCAGCCATCCGTTTCTGGGGATGGTGGGCTGCGCTCAGCCTCCCCGGGGCACAATCCTACCACGGCTCCCATCTGACAGATTGCTTCTCAGCGAGAGGTCACCCCTTGTCTCACCCGGACAGGAAATGGGACGCTGGTCAAAACTCTAATCCTGAATAGGCACATCACTGAGTGTTTTTCTAATAGAAATAGACACACCATCTGATTACAGAGGCAGTCTTCTCAGCTACATACGAAGTTAAGAATTTCAAAAATACTGAACTAGTTTTGCATCATAGCACAATCTTAATCACGCTCTCAACAGTACCAGCAGTGCACTGCGTTTCAGCGGTCAGCAGTAAGCAGCTTACGCTTCACCCCTTTCAGTTTGACACCTACGATATTACTCTTGTACTAGGAGTCATCTCAACACCTCCCTGGACAGATTTAGCAGGCCTAACCATCATGTCTCAAAGAGCTGTATTTCAGTATAAAGATGGGGTAAGAAGCACAAAAGAGTACCTAAGTTTTGTTTGACCTACAGCATACACATGTAGCATCAAAGTAACAGACCTGCTGAGCAGCATCAGGCATTTACTTGATATTATGAATACTGAAATTACAAAATCTTTAAATATTTCTAATTCTTACATTGTCCTCTATCAAATGAGGCACTGATGGTGGGTAAAGAGAATACTACACATTCATCACGGTACACGTGTGTGTAGCTTACACATGGTAATTTTACTCGTTAGTTGCATTTATAGGCCGGTTTCACGGCAGAGACAAGCCCAGTAAAATTTACACCACAAGCCTGTAGTCTTTCTTTCTGTGATGTATACTGAACATTTGAATTAAACCTTGGAAACAATCTTTCTAGGCAAGTTAAAACCAATTCAGTTTTATTCTTCCCACATGTTTTAAAAACATAAGGTGTCCCCCACATATGTTGGGAACATCAGGTGGGGGACACGTCTGCAGTACAACAAGTTTTGAAGGTGCTGTAGTGACAGACAAAAGTCAGCTCCTTGCTCAGCAATAGCTCACTTCCAGCCTGAGACAGCAGAAAATTTAATAAAAATGAACACTGGCTCCAACCCAGGCTCAAAAATCCCTGGGCATTCTGGGCCCTGGATTGTAACTCTTTTTCACCCCAAAAGGGAAGTTGAAAGGCATAACATGGTAAAAAAAAAAAAAAATGAAATTTCTCTAACACTAGGAAGTTAAACACACCTTCTTCAGAAACTCGCCTTAGAAGATAATTAGTGTAAGCAGCCTCACCTTTTGTTCAGGCTGCCCTTTCTTCATGGTATCTCTTGCTAAAAAAGCACCACAAAATAGGAAGTTAAAAACCACATTTCATACAGACTCATGCAACACATTCAGCTATTTCTATCAAGTGTCAATCTTGGGAGGACAGGTCAAGAAATAGATTTCCCTCCCACAGTTAATCAAATATGGAAACACTCACATGTACAAAGTTTTTCTATAGATAAGGCTAAATAATTCCTCCGATCAATACTGCAACGCCAGGTTCAGCAATGTTAATACCTTGAGGCATTGGAGCCTGCATTAACCTTAAAAGCTTTACTAAACCCAAACAGAAGCCCAAAGCCTTCTTTCCCTCCAAAACAGGCAGTTCATCACCTTTTTGTTTAGAGGACTACAGCTGCCCTCCAAAGAGCAGTTCCTGAAGTCACAGCAGTGGGAAGACACACAATTCAAATGAAAGAGTAACAGAAAACTTATAGCCATGTTCTTCATACCTTTGCTGGAATCCTCAACGGCAGCTTTTATTAAAGCCAAAATGTCAATATTGTCACCAATTCTGGCATAGTAAGCACAGTCATGACCAAGGCCATCAGTCAAACTAACATCCGCACCATTTTTGAGCAAAACTTCTACTGCATCCTTGCAGCCGTATTCACAGCCTAACATTAAGGCAGTCCTGAGGATGGGGAGAAAGATTGCATCCAGAGATTAGGGGATGTCACGCTTTAACAGAGCGATCGCTCACAGAAGTAATCCTTTGTACACTTATGTCTAACCACGGAAACTTGAGGCAATGAATCTTTCCTCTATCAAGAGATGAAACTAAGCTTTAAGAAGTCATTTAGCCAATGTTTAAACATTTGTTAAAAAGCAAACAAAACCACTATAATAGCAGTGCTTCCACGAAACCCAGCATAAACCTACTGCCTTTGAGAGAGCCACCCAGGGCTTTGAAAACCTCATGTGACTTCTGGCTCCCTCTCGAGGATACACACACATCAGAGACAAGAAACAAGACAGAAGTTTAGCTGAAGTCTAGGCAAGTGCTTGGGAGCCCTGGCAACACGTTCCAAACACACGCCAGCTTCAGAGCATGAACACGAGTACCCATGCGGTGTTCCACAGCAGCCTCACATCCACTGGCCACCAGGCGGTCATCCTCCAAGAAATACCTGGCAGAAGTAGCAGCTACAAATAGTAACACCTCCCCTGATCCTTCCATGAATACAGAAGCAAACATTTCAAGACATTTAGGTCCCTTAGAAGCTCCAAGGGGACTCTAGTATTTCTTGACAGAGTACCACTTTTGTCACAACCCATTTTGCATATTGATCCCAAAGGGTGCAAGATGCAGCTTTGTACAAACCCTTAAAAAAAAAAAAATCAACTGTTGTTTCTCTGCTGGCAGTAACAAGTCTATATGTATTTTAGATGCAAGAACAAGCAATAAAAAGGCCAAGCTTATCTGCATTGTTGAACTGGCATATCTACTTCTGAACTAAATCCCAAGGTCCTTCCACTGCATTTAGTGTAGTTATTCTGTAGGCTGAAAGCCAAGGGAAAGCTTTCTACCCTGTAAGTGTCAGCAGGCATTCTGACAGCAGTCTGCAGGCATTACCTGTTCTGTTTGTCCCTGGCATTAACATCCGCTCCTCTATCTATCAGAAGCTGACAAACCATGGGACGACACATCTGAGTGGCCAGCACTAGCGGTGTCCTCCCGTCCTGCAGAGAGGAAGGAGAAAGAAATCAGGAAAGGGAGAGAAAGCAGAGGAAGCACAAGACCTCCAGTAGGGTTTGTGTAGATGGCGGCTATTAGCAGCAACTTACTCCGTCTTTTGAATTCACCGAGGCCCCATGATCGCACAGTAGTTGTATGCTAGAGGAACAGTCTGACATAGCTTTCAAGAGAAAAAAAGAGCAAGTCATACTGCTGAGAACAGCCTTCGCAAAACCCCAAACACCTCCTTGGACGTATCTGTTTCACAAAAATTCAGGCAACTAAGTTAAAGCATGGCCAGACTCTACGACTTAGGTCTCACACAGCCATCTCTAAAGCACACAAAAGAAATCAGAACACTGCTGATCAAGACACCACGTAGCATGATGAGGGCTCAGACAATCCATAGTAAAGGTATCTTAACCTACTAGCATCAGTGCGCTAACACATTACTCCTGATACTTAAGATTTTGACAATTTATGAGCATCAGAAAAGACTTTCAGACCAAAACCTCTGCTAAATCTGTTAGTAAGTTTGTTATTGAGGACAAGTGTCATGACAACAGAAATGTTCTCCTACTACAGTCACCAAAATTAAAAAAGAAGAATTTGGCCCATCTGAAAGTTAATCCATTAATTAAATCTAGATTTCATACTGCAGTTACCAGAAAAGCAAAACCTTTTACCTGCATCATGAAGAGCAGTTCTTCCTTGAAGATCCACATTCTCCGTTGGACAGTTGTACTGTTAAAATAAGTAACCCCAGTTATCAATTAGGATTCAGATTGCACTTAAAACATGGAAAGTTTTGAGGTTTGAATTAAAGCAACAAAAACTGATTTAAGAAAAAAAATTTAAGTTTGTAGTTTACAAACATACTGACATACATGAAAGAGCCATGGGCACGTGCACTTTAGCGTTCTAAACACACTGATCAAAATTTGTAGAATTAAGACCATGCAAAGAAAATGCACGATTCACCACAGACTTTTCAAACGTTTGTTGGCTAAGATTCTCTGCTACTTGTCATTACTCCCTCACTGCCAGTATCACTAACAGTACTGGTCCTCCACAGAAAATAGACCATTTATATCTGTGTGCAGACATGCATCAAGTAAGCAAAAGATGAAGACACCCCATTAAAAGTTAAAAAAAATTCAAGTGAGTATCAAGAAATAAATGAAGGAAAAAATAATCACACAAACCTAAGACAAGCACCCAATATTGTTTCATTAATCAAAGATTACTGGATGCAAATGCGAACACTACTCTTGAGAAGATCTTTCAACATTACTGTTCCTAAATGCAAGTGAATTCAGAAAGGGACCACTAGTCTTTCAGAAGACACTCAATTCTGTTTTCTCTAAGAGGTATAAACCACAACTTGATTTGATTGTCTATGTGAAGAGAGGAAAAGATGTCTATTTTCTTCATTTTAGCACTCCTTCAGCCACAACCTATTATTTAATATGAAAAGGTCTTTTCCCCATGGCTGTCTTGTTTTTAAAGAGGAATGTAGATGAGTGGAAAATCCCATTTCCAATCAGTATATTTAAGAGCATCGTTCTTATTCTGAAGAATAAAAAACATAACAGACAAATTGTATTTTTCAGTACCTGCAACAGCTTCTGCAAACATAAAGCATGTCCATATTTTGCAGCTAGGTGCAATGCGTTTCTACCTAAAAAGAGAAATTAACATCAATTCAGGATCTATTTTAACATGCCTTTAGAAATACTACACATGCCGTTTCTCAGTTTATTACTGATTACATAACATTAATAAGAAATTTGTACTTCACTAGAGCATTAGCAGTTTATTTCATCTCAAAAGACTGTCTTCTGCCTCCTTCATAATTCCACATGCTTCATTACTGCTCATGCTAGATGTATGCAACAACATACGTATGTGTCATTAGACTGCTAGATTGATTTCACAAGAGTTTAGATCAACATCCACAGCATTTTAGATGCAACGGTTGCTTTCTCCCTTAATTCAACTAGTACTGTAAGTCATCTCATACATAATTCACTATTTGCTAAACAGTCTTTTATTTTAGATAAACTGTAGCCAACAATTCAAGTTCACAAACAGTGAAATTAATCTCAAAATACCATAAATGTCTCCACAAGCATTTAAAAAAAACCTTTCATATGAAAGGAGGCTAGATTATTTCTGTGATGAAGTTGAAAACAAGGCAATATTTGTTAATCTTGTTAAATTATAATGTAACCAGTCTTGAGGCAAAATTAGTGCCCATTTCTAATTACCTCTTCCATAACACTTTCACACAGAGTTTATAAACCCCGAGGCACTCTGAAGTTTTGAGGGCTCAGTAAAGGTGCACGAACTCCTCCCATATCATTTCACTCTAATCCTCATTGCGTACAGTACAAGTCTCTGAAATACGCTTAGTATTTAAATGAACACAAATTTATTTAAAACTGTTCTTATACAGAAATACGGATCTCACCAGTGAGCCTGGAGCAGACTGTTATACAGTTAGAGCAGCACAAAGCCAAAGTTCACAAGTTCTGCTGCATGCCAGGGGCATTCATGAAGTTACATTACTTGATATGAGCAGTTTCCTCTAAGTTCAGCAACGAGTCACGCAGATGATTTGTTTTTACCAACTACAGGGAAATCCATGGAAAGGAAGACCATCTATCCTATAGTTTAGCTTAATCGCACTCCAAAATAAAAACCAAGCTGAGGACCTTTGCAAGTTGCACTTGGACATTTGAGGAAACCTACCTGCAGCATCAGTGGCTGTGATATCAACTCCATGAATAAGGATGGTGTTCAAGCAATCCAGGTTTCCCTTTGACGCTACAACATGGAATCTAAAAATGGGAAACACCTTAAGCACAACTGGTTTATACACAGAAATGGTAATATTAACCAGGAAAGTCAAAGCAAATGGCTGCATACTGAAAGCATTGTACAGTACAAACCCAGCTTTGGGTAGAGTCCAAATCCAGTTAAGAGTTTAGCAGATTTTACTTTAAGGAACAAAATGACTCTTCAGAGAGGTAGTCATTATTTACCTTGAATCAGCAAACCAGGTGAAAAACCAATATGCTTTCCATTTCTTTAATGTTCAAATCTGGCAAGAGCAAGTATTTAAATACTGATCTTCCCTTTGAAGATTGTGTATGAGAATTTGACATTCTAGCTACCTGGTATTCTAATTTAGATGAGGCTGGAATCTACCATGGTGTATTACAGAGATTTATGTATTTTAAAAAAGAGTTTTTAGAGCAGCAGCAACATTTAGGAATTGAGTAACTTTCGGTAGCTTCCCAACATCATTATTGGAGCAAGTACTGGAAATTACTTACGCAGATCTCCCTTCCACATCCAGTTTAGTAGGACTGACTCCTTTTTTGGCAAGGATTGATGAAACTTTTTCCACATCACCTCTTTCAGCTGCTTTCATTAACCTGTCATCATACTTGTTCCAGTCTGTGTTCAGCTGTATAACAGAGAATTAGAAAAGCAAGTGAGTTTATGGTACAGTATTGATCTACTAAGGAACTGCAGTAAAAGGCTGAATCATATGCAAAGGCGGGGGGGGGGATAAAGCAAAAAATATCTTTGTTTACAGATCGAGTTGTACCTGTTAAGGTGTTTAGAGTTATATATATATATATATTGCAGTTTAACCTGGCCAGCAGCTAAAACCATGCAACCATTTGCTCGCTCCTTCCCCCTTAGTGGGATGAGGGAGAGAATTGAAAGGTAAAACTCGTGGGATGAGATAAAGACAGTTTAATAGGACAGAAAAGGAATAGAATAATAATAATAGTAATGATAAAAGAAAATAGAAACCTCAAATTACAAATTAATAAACAAGATGCAACACAAAAGAACAGATAAATGAGCAATTGCAAGTAACAGCCCAAAATAGTACTGCTAACAACTTCCAATCTAATCATCTTCAGTACAAGCTCTTCAGTATTCATTCAAAAATTGGTTTCATAAGGAACTGGGCACATAAAACACGGCTGCTACAATTTCCCCCTCTATCAGTCCTTATGTAGGAAGGTACCATAGAACTCAACAGGTGAGCTTTGAGATATTTAAACAGAATAATTATGAAATACATGTAACCAACAGCAGACTGCAGCTTTCATGAATTCAGCAGCACGTGAAATATGTACTAAGTTCAGCCCTCTCTAAACCACATCCACATCTATCAAGAACAGCCTCCCAGCTTTACTGAAAACTACACTGGTTTCCATGTCCAATGCATGACTAAAATTGATGAAAGAACAGAGAAGCAAAACGCAGGGTCCGTATTTTCCCTTTACCAACTCAGACAAGTCGCTTTTCCTCAAAACGTTCTTTCATCCACTCGCAGGGGTGCCGAGGAGTTTGCCGCTGCTTCCCGCCACAGGCTGCTGCCAAGACAAGCATCCCTCCCTGCCCAGCCGCTCTGCCTCCGCTTCGCGTGCGTCGGGCAGGGGAGTCCTCCCCCTGCGCCTGCCCAACAAGCTGATCCACAGGAAAACGTCCAGAGGGATCTGCCAGAGAACCGGCCCACTGGCCTGATGCCCCCGCAGCCAGGCACCAAGGAAGGAGAGGCACAGGGGATCCGATACAACACCGGACCATACCCCAACCCTGCACAGTACAAAACCGGACACTGAAATGCTGCAAGTCAACGTAGGTACACACATGGCATCAGAACAGAAATGTACTTACTCATTCAACTCACTGGATTTGGCCGTTCTTAAAAATAGAGCTGAACCAGCTCTGTTAAGTCCCAAGCAGTTTTCAAATGTTAACATCAAATGGATGCACTAATAATATGCAACAGGACACGATTTTTCCTGACTGTTCAAGGGGTCAAAATTTAGCTAAGGGTGATATTCAAGCGATGAACATCTATTGAGCTGTAGAAGAAAAACTCAAAGCTTACAGCTTTAAATTGCCTGCAATTACAAAGCAACACAGAGTGCAGAGAAAGTACATGCCAGTTATAAATAGACCACCATGCTCTCCGCCTCAGACATTTGTCACCCCCCACTTTTTCCTCGTTTCTTCAAATTTAGAGTTTCAGGCCACAGGCCAAGCATCCCACCCAAAACACAGGGCTTGTTCTCTCTGTTGCCAAACCATTCTTTCTGAATTGCTTTACACTTTTCAGGAAATTCTGTTCTGTGACACAAACCTCATGGCCAAGCTGGACATTGATGACTTGATATTCAAGAAGCTTTTAACAGAAGAAAAAGGCTTGTAGGAGTATTATATTCAAATCTAACTCTACACAGTGAAAGAATGGACTGATAATAGTGAGACACAAGCAGTGTAGGTGCGGGAAGTTACCCATCACTGTGGGTCTGAAGTTCCACACCCTCACTGAATAAAGAATATTAAAACTGGTAAGTGTAAGAATTTCCAAACCAGAATAGCTGAAAACATTTTTGTTTTTTCAAGCGAGAAAGCAGCCTATCAATCTCACATCCTTCATGTTGGGTTCATCACAATACTCTCCTCCACAAAGGGCTAAACCCACTACAAAAAAGCATAGCAGTCTCCACGTGAAAGCAAGAACAATAGTAATAGATAAACAAAAGTTATGCACAATTTTCACATTAAAAATACAGTTGCATTCTCTTAAGACAGAACTACCTTCTCCTTAAGACTGTATTACTAGCAAAGACCGAAATTTTTCGGGATTTCATGTAATAAAGCCCAGAAGATCCACCCCAGAGAGTGCCAATGCCAATCAGCCAGTTCTCCAAGCAGCCAGAGCCCAGAGCTGCAGCAAGGTCTCACCCTGCGCCAGAGCCAGGCTGTACCAGGGCAAAGAGGAGATGCAACACAGAACGAAACCAAAAACCCGCCCCCACTCCCCACATCTGTGGAATGGTTTGTAAAACGGAGTTGTAATCATGATTATCTTTATTCCCCGCTCTCACGATAAGCAAGATTACAGTACTCATGAAGTCTTAGCAACAGCTTATTCAGTACAATACTTGCTAGAAGTGACATGAAGTAATAAAAATAGACAACCGATGAAATTACAACCACTAGTGTTGCCCAGCTAGAGCACAGTACCGATTTGTCAATCAATTAAAACCAGCCATTAGCTTAAAAGCCAAGCCAGCCTGGCTGGCGCACCGAAGGGGTTGCATTGGTGACATTACTGTTTCAGAGCAGAAGCTGCACACGTTGCCAGGGGAAAGGCAGAGTTCCTCCACAGCTTGGCAAAGTTCCCTCTGCTGAGCTACCTTGCTATGCAAGTCTTGTGTTTTATTTTTAAATGCCTTAGAAACTGTACATACGTAGCATCAAGCTCTGTTCCTTCTAAATTCTTTTGCATATGAGACACTTCACATCCTTATAGGAAAGCAATCCCATCTTCCATGTTGGCCACCGGGCTTAGATTGCCGAGTTTCATACTTGCAGCTTATACCTGCTAGCCCAAATTCACTCGAGTCTATAGAAAACTCTTCACCAGCCATTCCATGCTCCCATTTCATAAATCTTCTGATTAACAAGAGCATTATTAAAAAAAACAAACCATCATGTTATTTTTTCCCTCCCTTTGCCTAAGTAAATTGTATCCATTTCCTATGATGTACTTAATCAAATTTGTCATCCAAGCATTTCACATCTCGGGAAAATTCCTCACAGGAAGAGTTGTTAAAGACATATAGCACACATTAATTAAAAAGAAACTGTTACAAAATGTTTACAAAATTCAAGCTTTTGCTTTTTTGCAGTTGTAAACTACTGCCATTGATACGAAATCTAAGATACCTACTGTGTCTTTAGCTGCACAAGAAAACCAACAAGTCATCATCGAACTCGCAGCTTCTTGCTGCCAGAAGCAATCAGTTTCTCTCGCATCAAGTCCCAAACCACTGCAGCTCACAAAGCACCAAGCCAGAGCTCAAACAGGCTGCTTCGAGAAACGTGTTCTCTCCACCCCCTGGAATTCATTTTGTTCCATCCTTCACTTAGCTTGGATCCCCAAGTATATTCTCCCCATCTTCAGGATCATCTTCAGACTTCATAACTCTTAAAAAGACAGGGGCCACCCCTGGCCAGAGGCTGCCCAGCAGCAGCCCGGCCGGCGAAGCCCTTTGTGGGTCCGGCTCAGGTTGTCCCTCCCCAGGAAAACCCTCCCTGAGCTTTTCTTGCTGTGACAGACTGCCAGAGTGACTCAGACTCACAAGTAAATATTGCCCAGAGCTGAAATATCTTGTAAACAATACGTAGACAGTCTCATCAGCCCAGATCTATTTTCTGATAATCCCGTACTTGATAGCCAAGCGATAGAAAGCAATAGCTATTAATACATTCTCCTCGTGCTCATGCCCTGAGTAATGCGGTTTAGACTGGATGTTAACTAACGAGACAAGCATGCATGAAACTTTACTACAGTGTTGTTATGTTCTGCAGACATACAAACACTCACTTTAAAATAACAAACACATTAGTCAAATTAACTGTCCAATGACATTAATGAAGGTCATACTTATCACCACTAATAACACAGAAGGACTGAAATACTCACAGGAGTAATTTTTTCCCATTCCACTACACCACAAAGCCGAAACCAGACTCACGATCAGACTTCAGACAGTTACAACTGCAGAGCAGATGGAATGCATGATCCTATTTTGACAGAAACGTAACCGATTTTAAATTAGAAAACACACATGCCTCTGCTTTAAAAAAAATTCTCCTTTTACAGTGATGAATAGAACCTGGTTTCAGCTTACTGCTGCTGCCAGTCTGTCTCCCAACATGTTAAACGAGAGGAGTCACAGAGGCTGTGAAAACATTAAATAGACAGCATAATGATTAACAGTAGGGAAGACGTAGAGTCTCCTTTCACAAGTGTTAAATTTAAATGGAGATCTCCGAGTGCCATATTTAGAGGACTAGGTCAACATGACAAGCGAGGCACTGTTTTGTCTGCAGAGGAGAAACATGGTGCACAGCCAGAAAAACCACACACACACACGAGACTGCAAATAACCTCAAAAACGGATCTTCTCAGTAAAGTGATCTTAAAAATCACTCATCCATACTGGCACAAATTCACCTTTTCTCAGTACCTTCTAAACTATTCCACATGACTGGCTGCAAGCACCAGCCCTTTGCCTCGCAGCACTAACGCGTTTCTCAAAAGAATGTTCCAAGACCTCTCTGCAATTACTGTCCACGTGACAAAGCCACTCCAAAAAAGTGCAATGACTATGTCATCTCAAGTTATCTTCTGGCCAGAACCAAGTCTGTCTCCTCAAGCTAAAAATGGCATTGTGGGACAAAAAAACCAAAACAACACTTTAAAAGTGACAGCAACAGCCAAAAACCCCATTTAACTGAAATCAGTTTGGTGAGAAACAACATAGGTAAGACTATGTTCACTTCCAGGTGAAAAGTCTGATTTATTTATCCCAAAGGTTCCACTTGTCTCTGTTTTTCTCTGCCTGCAGACACTCCTCACGGCTTCTGAGCTGCACTCATCCTGCAGTCCCATCGTGCTGAAGATCTCCCCAAGACAGTCCTGACCACAAGGTTTAGGATTGCTACACCGCATTCCCCACTCCTGCCCAGGGGAGGCTCAGTGCAGACCGCAGTTCTCGGGAAACACAGCTTTCATGGCTCCAGCAGCTTCGGTAAACGCAGCCTAGCTACAAACTGACACCGATAAATTATTCTCCAAGGCAGCTGAATCTCAGAGAACTCGCTGGGTAGAAACTAATGAAACATGCTTGTGTTGCATTCTTTAAGCATAACCAAGATTTGGAACCCAATTCAAACTGGGTTTTCAGAACAAAGACCATCATCAGCTACACCAGCAGAAGTCTCTGGAGGTGCTACATTGCCAAACATCCCACAGATGCCCAGCTAAGGCTGATACTGTCCATTTGCTGTTAATGCAGAGCACCCCGTCTTTCCTAAGCTCAGCCTGCCAGGAATTCTTCCCCACTCCAGGTCTCCAAAGGGAGCATCCCACCACCACCATCTGGCCAGGACAAAAAGTACTGGTTCCTGTCAGCTTGTATCTGGTGTGCTCTCAGGTTAAGGGCTTTACATTAAACAGATACATTAGGTGTTTGCATGTGCTCTGTACATCCATCTGGCATTGTAATGCCTTCAGGAGCAGCAGAGATACACATTCACATCAGAAAAAGAACGTACACTGAAAAAGCACAGAATACTTTTCCCAATACTCTCCTAGCTTTCAGTGAATGATTTAAGCTTCCTGGACCAGAGGGATTCTACCTACATGCTTAATAATTCTGAATTAATTGCTCTATTGAATTCTCCAGTTTTTCCTCAAGTCCAGATAAGCTTTTAGTATCCTCAACACCCTTTGGTAAGGAATTGTACAGCTTAACTATATGCTGCATGAACAATTATCTACTTCTAGTCTCTCTGAACCTGAAACCTCTTATCTTACCAGGTATTTAGCAGATCAGAAGTCAAGCTACTTTACCTATCTGCAGTCCTCATCTTGTATGTATCTTTGGACCATCATATCCTCCCACCCATGCACTGCAATGCTCTCAACCAGCACCAATTCAGGCAGCAGATAAAGAGTATCACCATCTCAGGTGTTTACTGCAAGGAGTATACAGCATAATTCAGAACCAAAGTTTATGGGAGACTCTTTAAAACTACAACCTTTGCAAACAAGCCTGTTCCTCATCTGTCATTACAATTAAGTATTTAAAGATGAGAGCTGAGAGAGCACTAATGACAACCACTAGAGATGTTTACACTCAGGGTATATTTGGTACCAAGACTAATTACTCTCAATTTTCTAAGCAAAGCAAGGCAGGATGTTCCAGTGCCACGGAAGGCAGCGGAAAGGGCACACTGCTGCTGGCAATGGCAGCCATGGGGTGCCACAGCAAGGGTAGTTCTGTTAGGCTACATGAAATAAATACATACTTGTACACTGCTGAGAAGCAGAGCAACAATTAGCAAAGTTGATGTTTAAAATTTATGTTTATTGATAAATATATTTATCCTATAACAATAACAACACTGTACTCAGGGAATCTGCCAAAAAGAGAAAGGCAGGTGGAGCCCCCGAGGCCATGCACAGTATTACTGCACACCCCACGGAGGAACTCCGAGCAAAGAAAGTGCTTCATTAGCAATCCTGAGACTCAAGAAGAGAGAATAACGCTGAGGTTATGAAGACTCAAACAGGACAGATGAATGAAGATCCCAACTTGGAAGGCCTCTGGAAAGCAATCCATAATATCTTTTAATCCCAGCAGCCCTTCTGCTGAGGTTTTTCTCAACCCAAATATTCTGCAGAGTGAAATTCCAGCAGCCAGAAGGGAACTCTACTTTTCGTGCCAGCAAGAAGCCCACAGGAAGACATTTCTGGTCATCAGCCTGAACCTAATCCACAAGGCACAACTCCCATTTGAGAATGCACTGACCTTTTTAAAAAGGCAATATGGGTCCAGAGACGCAAGAAATACGGGTCTTAATATTGCAGTGAAAAAAAAAAATTGACAGGTTAACTTGTTGCTCAAATAGAAGTATTGCTCAGGAAGCTTCCACCTGAGCTGGGAATTGCTCATCCAGTCTCTAAACACTTTTGCCTACATAGCTGCAGGACACCAACTACATAAACAAACAGCATATTTAAATAAAACATGGACTATCTTTAGCAGTCATCCAACTCACTTCAGAAACACCAGTTGTAATTCAAAGCAGTTCTTAAGCCTTTCAGCCCGAAAGCTGACATAAACCCGTGAAAGCGATCACAGCTCCTCGTCACCACTGAGCTAGGCAGATAACCCTATTAACGAAAAAATCCAACCGGGATCCATCCTTCCCTAATGCCATTAGCGGGTGACATAAGCACATAACACACCGAGAGCAAAGAGCTCTGGCGAAACACTCCATTGCCACTGACAGCAAGTGCTCACAAATACATGAATGGTCCTAAAAGTTATCTAGGCAAAAACACTACCCGCCTTACTTTTAAGGAAATAGTTATAAAACTACTAAAACTGCAGTTTCTGAAGTCTGTGAGGACAATTAGATAGCATAATTCTTGTCACAGAAGAGACCGAGAATAATAATTTTAGGCCCGTCTTTGTCACAGAGCAGTAATTTTCCCAGTTTAGGTCTCATGCGGGTTTCCTGCAGAGAAAGGCAGACACACTGCAAAGAGAGTCAACCTGAAAAACGTACGTGTGTCACGTAAGCCAGGCACAGTGAGAAGGGCAGGCTCGGCACAGCTATCAGCCCACGCATTTCGTTTCCCTGCTCTTTCTACAGAGGTCAGAGTACACGTGGGATCAGAACTGAAGTCTGAACAGACACACCTTGTGATTTTATATGGCACGAAATGCCAATTGCTTTTGAAGCACTTTGATTTATTGAAAAACCGCACAGATTGGCAAAACAGCATATCTTAGGCTACCGAAACTCTTTTTTTTAAAGATACACACCAGGTGTAGCTTACCCCTACAGTGCAGATGCACAACCACTAACATCCACCTATCTGCAGAGTTTGGCTTCTCTGCAGTTGCCTAGAAAATACTGCAGATACCAGGTTTGGGATAGCGTTAGCTCAAATGGGGGTGGGTGAGTGGTATTTTACATTTTATAAGCATATCTTGCTTATCAGGATACGTCTGTATTCACATACAAATGTTTTGTAGTTTAAAACTGCCAGAGTAAGATGTATTGTTTAGTCTACGTAAGGGAAAACCAGATACAGCTTGAACACAGCGTTCTGGTTTCACCCAACAGGTTCCCACATGCAGCGCGTTATGTTATCACCTCATTTACTGCGATTTCTCCATCTACAGAAAAGTCATTGAATGCTACAAAGCGGGCAAGACAGTCTAAACAGGGGACAAAACCAACAGCCTTCCTAGGACTGCTTTGGTTTTGGGCTGCTCTTAAAACGTGTCTGTCGAGAATTCATATTAACAGTTGTGCTGCTGCATGGCTTGTTTATAGCTAACTGCATCCTGTAATTAATGTAGGTAATCGTCTCCTAACACACAGGTTAAAGCAAAACAAACAGTAACCATCCAAAACCTCATCATAAACATTCCTGATTTTACCCTATTCTTAAGGCATTTTCCTTCCTACTACAAGTTAGTATATCAAGATCAAATTATTAAATACCTAGAAGTAGATCTGAATGCTTTCTTATGTGACATGTCAAATGGTCCTCTCAAAACCATCATAAGGGCTCTAAATCTGTGTCAAATAGCACACTGCCATCTACAAGTAGTAACACGTACCTAACAGCATAGCCAGTTTCTCTTTTCTGCATCACTGGGGTGGGGGAAAAACCACCAGCATCAACTACAACAGCACACAAATGTCAAAGAACTCTGCATACAACTCCTGAAGGATGCCGAGTCTGCTAAAATTAAAAGAAAAACCAATTTTGTTTTTAAACACAACTTCCTTATGTCTCACTGCCAACATGCTACTCAAGCACACTTTATTGCTAAACGTCCTCAGCGCTGAGATACAGACCAACTCGGACACTAACAAAAGGGCTCAGAACTACTCATGCGCTCTGGAAACAAATCAGTGTTTGTGCAGCTGCATTTTAAAAGTCTGTTAGGTACATTTTACGGTAACTAGGGCCAGATTCACACACATCAAAGCACATTACATCCTTTTACAGCAAAGAGAGCATCATGGCTTTCACCACAAAACTACTGGGGAGCCCAGGTCCTGCCGCTGCCCAGCCTTGCCCCCACAAGTGCCCAGGAGAACACGTCTCCCCGTTAAACGACAAGAAAGCAGCAGCAAGGTCGGAGTCCAGCTGCCTTTGCCTGCCATTAAAAGCAGCATATGACACTGCCTTCCTCCAGACTCCAGCAAACCGTTCATTTCAAATCACGAGTTCTCCAGCAAGGAGCGATTGATTTGTGTGCTTCCATTTATTAATAACAAAGCATCAGAAAATACTGAGGGGTGATGAAACACAGCATGACTATTACATTCATCACGCAGGGAAGCGGCCTCAAGCACGTATGCATGGAGAAGGGAATACCACGTTACAGTCTGACTCGATCCTGTTCCGTCACCATTAAGTAATGAAAATATGGAGACAATACCTGCGTCTCAGATGTTAAAAGCACTTGCTTGCTAATAAATATTAATATTTAAATACTGACAAAATACTACATAAGTTAATCTAACCTTTTGCTCAGATAGAACTTAAAACAGATAACCAAACAGCCTTATCTGCATAATTACATCTGCTAATCAGCTAAGGATATTTAACTTGCACCCAGGCACTCGCTCGGCCTCCAATTTTTTAAATATTTTTTTACATTCCAAAATGATAAAGCATTGATAAATACTCCTTTCTAAGGAGCCTGAAAATTACAATGCACCTGTAAACAGGCTGCACCACAAAGCTCTGGCTGAACCACAAATTGCCCGTCTTGACTAACCTCGTGTTTCTTCAACACCAACCACAAACATCACACAAACAAGCACCTAATTCTATTTAACAATGCAAATGAATCACAAAGTTTTTTCAAGGAACACACACATTAGCACAAGCCTTAATAAAGCTTCCTGGAACCCAAACATACTCTGAAGAATAAACACAGTTAGTCAAAGATTTGACATTTGAATATTATAGTGTTGTTGGCTCTTGGCTGCGTTGCCTGAAGATGGCATCGTAAAGTCACCTTAGGTTGCCCAGGACAGACACAAGGGAGGTGGGGGAGAGGGAAAAGTAACTTTGCTCCGACCAACAGCAGCAGTGCTGGAAAAATTCTGCTGATAGCTCATAGCATTGTGGTCAGCCTGGCTGACAAAAATGGTCTTGTCTTTGCAGAGTCGTGACAGAACACCATGAAAATCTCACTCGTTTCCAAACTGATGGGTGCCACCAGCAGCACAAGTTTTTTCTTTTGTTTTAGAAGTTAAATACAGAAGTGATCTTGAATCTTTGGTTAAAATTAGATTACCAAACATCCATTTTTTACTTCATTCCTTCAGTTACTAATGTGTATTCTACAATACACTGGTGCTACATCTGCTGTACATACAAAGATAATGTGGCTAATTAGCAAATTGAGACAAACAGTATTCTTCCGTTCCCTTAGCAAAAAGGGTCAGATCAGAACACGAGGTGGTACCTCCCCCCTCTGCTCCCAGGGCAGTAGTAGAGGTTTAATTGTACATTGGGTCAACCCCCAAAGTTCCAGTCCTTACACAGAGGAAAAGTCATCCATTTGACAGAACTGGGCAGTATCAGCAGGAAGAAAAAAAAAAAAAAAGGCATCACCACAACCTTAAACAAGTTCAGCTGTCACTAGCTACAGAACTTGTTCAGATATTAATTTAATAATCACAGATCATCATACCAGGGCAAGTGCTCAGATGTCTACCTTTGTTTCTTGCACAATGGTTTCCGCTAATTATGTGTCATTCAGTTCCTCTTAATTAAAAAAATCCAACATCACTTTTCCCAGAGGAGAAAGGGTTGATAGAAGTTTTCACATGGTTTTACATCTGCTCATTCTCATTATTCACAGGTGCTCCAGGCAGTGCTGCTGGTTTCTGTAGTGTGCGTCTATCTCGCACCAGCTCTGTCTTCGGTGTTGTATCTTAGGATGCAAACAACTCCAAAGAGCTACAGACCTGCCACCACTCAGTGACACAGCTTCATCTCAAAGCACTACCCAGAGGCCAACAGTTAGAATCTCACCAGTGAGAGTCAATTAGCAAAGGTCTGAAACAAAAATAACTTTGTAGAGCAATAAACCAATCTTTCCCCAAGCATCTTTGCAAGAAAAACCAACCAGCGAGCATTTTGTATTTGCTTCTTATAGATACATAATTCCTAACTATACTGGAAGAACATGTTTCCTAAACACAAACTAGATCACAAATGTAAGCTTTTATCAGCCCGTGTTTTGGAATCCCAGAAATACTACCAGCGCATGCTGCGTGGTCACCTCAATAGGACTGACTAGATTTTAATTAATGTATCTTATAACTGCCGGGGAATGAGGCATCATCTCTGACTGGAACTGAGGAGCATGCCCTCAAGGCTTCATGCTGCACAGAATCTGGTGTTAAAGTTTCCAGCCTACACTCCTGCGAATGACAAGCATTTGTCTCACTATTCAGAGCACTGAAGTTACGGAACAGGCTGCTCAGATTATTTTTCCAAGCACCATCAGCCAGCCGGAGTTGGCAAAACCAGGTAATTCCATTTTTGGACGAAACATTCTGGATAATTGTGGAATTGGTAGTAACTCTCATTTTTACTTTCTGCAACTTTTCATGGCTTCCCTCCATCACAAGACAGGTAATAAAGCCACTTCCAGAAGATGACCATCTGAAAGCAGAGGGCACGTAACTATTACCTGGCGGAAAATTTTCAGCAGCATGATGAAGGGATTAAGTTTCTCTCCACCCCCCAGGAAATAGCCCTGGGTGGGGACAGGAGAGAGGGATGAAGTTTCTCAAACAGGCAACCCTTTTACACTCGTTTCAAGCGGGATCTATAAAGCTCACGCTGGCAGGATTCCCACCCACTTCCCTTCCTTCCCCAGCAGCTAGAAACAGAGACCCAGCTTTACCCAACCAGCCCCCCTTCGGCCTCACTATTAACACCCATCCATGCGGATGAATTCTTTTTTCCCCAAACAGAAGGTTATAAGTTGGTGTTTGATTAGCCAGTGAAGTGATCACGTAACCACAGTATGTAACAAACATGGGAAATAAGTACATCATGGGTACAACCCCCAGCTTTTAAAGGATCTCAGTGAAAGTAACTTCACTTCATGTATTTTAGAAAAACTTCAGCTCTTAAAAGTATTAAGACAGCTCAACTGTACTTTGAAAGGAAGGCTTGTTGAGCCTTCACCTATGGAAGTGAAAAAATCTCCATGCCTATTCAAAACCAAATGTGGATGCTGTGTTTGTCGAAATGTAAATATTGCAGGCTTGCTTTGAAATAACAAACAGTTCCAAAGTATAGGACGACTAATGAATAACATAAACCAGCCTACACATTACAAATTATCATAAAAGACTTCTGAATCACTCCTTTGCACAGTGAAATGCTCAGCACGATGATGCACTTTGTCTTGGAGCTGTCATTTTGTCAGATGAGTTCAGTCAGCAGTTCACAAGCCTGAATATCTACATATCTTTCCAGTGAGCTATTATTTTCAAATAATTGCTTCAGATCCAAGACAAATGTGCAGGAGTATTTTAAAGATAGCTAATATCTTAAAAGACTACTGATAAAAGTCAGTGTATCATATTAACCTGCCCTTTTCCACTATTTCACGTAGCCAGCGGCAAGTTTAGCACAGCAGCGCAGGAAGACGGCAATAAGCTGAGGAGCCCAACTGCTGCAGCAGGCTCCCGGTAGGGAAGCATTTACTGAACGGTCACAAATAAAGGTATTTACCACACAAGGTAATCTCCAAATATAGCTTTCTTCTGTTACAAAGACCTCTCTCATCAAAAGTCATCTGCAGAGATGAATGAAGTAAAAGTGAAAAACAAAGTCACTTGAAACCTAAATTTTAGGAGCCATAGAGAATGGGATAGGGACAATTGCAGCATCACAAAAGTACCCCCTTTCCAGAGGCTGCAACTCCCCCAGGCCCAATCCTCCCAAACCCGATGATCAGAAATCACAACTGTGTAAAGCCACTAGCCACTTTGAAAGCTTTTTGCCCACTTTTTAAGTAAATCCTCTTTCTGTGTACTGGGATAAGCGCTCCAATTTTGCCACAGAAATTACTGATGTCGAACAAGCTGCTGACAATGCCATGCACACATATCTCAGCAAGCCCCGGGGCAGGCTGCCAGTCAGAGCTCATCGCTGGCTCCCAACGCTCTTATGGAAAAAAATAAAAAGGTGTTAATTTCTGCTGGGGCCAGAAAGCAAAACCGAAGGCAGAGGTAACACGCGATTGCACGTTTGTTTTCCGACCTGCGGGGTCACCTCGGGCAGCCCGAGCGAGCGGCCGGGTGCCAGGCGTAGTGCGTGTCCTCGGAGCCCCCCTCCCCACGCACGACCGGCCCGGGGCTCCCTGCCTGCCCCGCGGGACCTCCTCCGCTCCTCCGGCACATCCCAACTCCCCGATCCGCCCGAGCGCCAGGGTGCTGCCGCTCCAGGCCTGCCCCAGGGCGCCCACTCCCCACCCGTCCCAGACTCGCTGCCCCCGGGTCACCCCGGCAAAGCCCGAGGCCCCCGCGGAGCCCGGGGCTCCCTGCGCTCTGCCCGCACACAACACCCTCGCACCGCGGCTCCCGGGCAGCCCCCGCCCCGCAGCCCTCCTGCCGCACCCCCCCACCC
>VXBL01009715.1:194231-212837 GCA_013400195.1 Aramus guarauna
GGGGCCGGGGCAGGGGCCGGGACGGGGCTGCTCCGCCCCGCCGGGTGTGCCTGGTCCGGGGGAGCCCCGCTGCCGGCCGGACACCCCGGGACGCCGCCTCCATCGCTCCGGGCTTGCCGGGTCGGAGAGGCAGGGCAGAGCTCCCAGGCCTGGTGGTGGGAGGGAGGGGGTAGGAACCTGGCGCAGCTTGCCAGGAGCGGAGAATGCAAAGTGATCGCTGCCCTTGCAAACGCACTCCCCTTTAATAAAGGAGGCGTTTATTCCCAAGAAATCTTGCAAGCTGAGTAGAGGCAGCATTTAAAACAATGTAATTAACTCCCTGCTTCTGCGAAAGGAATGTCTGAGGCTGGCAGTTCACTTGTTTTGGTCACAGCTTTGCTCGGCCCGAGGTCTATTTAACATCTCCTTTTCATCACCTTACTCACAGCCCTGTCAGACGATGGCACAGCACTAGGAAGTTTAAGGTCATGCACCGTACTGAGAGTATTTAATTACAACCCATGGATTCTGTTTAAAATGTTTAATAGGAGCTACTCAATCAATATATTCTCTAATACAAGCAGAGCTCAAGGTAAATGTCACTGCTTTTTAATCAGTTCAGGCAAACCATGTATTCAAACAGTTAGGTTTCTCTGTAGGTGGCCTGTTTAGAGGGAAAGATACCTGGTGTCTTTAAATACCTGCTGCCATTTGGTGCTCATCAGGGTCGCTGGGAAGTACCTGCGTGCTCCAAGTGAAAACCTTCCCCAGCTCAGGCTAACCCCAGCCTGCCCTCATCTGAGTGGGACTGAGTCCAGATGGGAACTCTTCGGGGACAAGGCATTCATGCTCTGAATGCCATTTAATGTTTTCGGTGTGCTTTCAGGCAGCCTCTCTCATTTCAGGAGCCAACACCTTTCCCCCTCTGGATGCCTCCATGCTTTCAAGGCACTGACAGAAACTCCCAAGACCAGCACCTCCTCAGAGCAGAAGCCAACACCTCTGTCATTCAGCCAGCCAGTGCTGCTCCTGCTCTCAAAGCCCTGTAAGTCCCCTTCGAACTCCAGTTCCCCCCACTTCAGCCTGGTATTGCCACCCTCTCACCACTGGCACAGGTAACCTGACCCTGCCTGGCACAAATCAAGGTGACATGGTGGGTAAAATGACAGCAGCAACTGGAAGCTGGTGAGATCAGGATTCCCCAGTTATTTTCTACCCATGGCAATACAAGCAGTGGTTTCCTTTAGTCAGCTGAAGGTACAGAATTGAAAAAGCCAATTCCTAGAGCGCACCCAAGCCACAGCACCTCAAAGGGTGTTTGCCTAAGGATCTGCACACACATGAGCCAGCAGTGTCCACTCATGAATCCAAGCGCAAAGCTAAGATCCAGCACCAGCCTAACCTGGGGCAGATGAACTGGTTTGAGTTGTTCAAATCAGAACCATTGTCTGGTGAGATGTCACAGAAAATAGTTGGTTCATTAAAAATAAGTTTTTATTACTGAAAGTTTCAACTTTACAAAGTATTATCTGACTTTCAGGGCCAAGCTAGCAGCAGTAGCTTTCTCCTCCTTCCACCAACTTCGTGCTGTTTAAAGGAAGCTCCTTCTGAGTCACTCCAGTAAGAGGGAAAGCAGAATTTCAAAAGTACCTCCTTGATACCGTGCCGGTGCCGAGGAGCTGCACACAGCAGTTCCAAGCACCCCGCCAGTTCAGAGCCGTTCCCTGTCCCCAGGTAATCACACACATACATGCGTCTGTGCCAGCCTGCTGCGTCTCTGCTCTTCTGGAGGCTCAGCAGCCACCGCAGTAAGAGGATGGCATCTGCCCTGTGAGCCAGCTTCCTCCGGCTGCAGTGGGTGGTGAAGCTTGTCCCAGGCACACCACGTTTCTCACTGGCCAGCACTCTGCAGGGTAAAGCAATCGGCCAGATCAGGCGGAGCGGAGCCTTCCCCGTTCTTCCCTCCTGTCAAAGCGGAAAGCTCCCTATCTGAACACCATCTTTCAGCCCTCCTGCTGCATGTGTCAGCAAAAGAACAAGATGTTTCACGTTAAATTACTAGGGACTGACTTGTACGTTTGACTGGCATCCAGGCTGTAAAGATTCAGGGGGAACGCAGCTAATCTGACTGTCTCAGCAGCATGTGCTGCAGCTGCCAGCCCAAGCTGGGCCATAGCAGTGCAGTCAGGACAGATGTCCACGCTCTGGCCCTTCCCCGACCACGATGCCGGAATTATTCCCTGATTCAGGATACATCTACCACAGTCCTTTTCTCCAGACTTCTCCCTTTGCTCTCCAAATTAATTCAAGCTGCTGCTGCTACGATTCTTGGCAGGCAGTTCCCACTCCATCACCCCTCTCCACATCCCATCCCCTCTCTGCCTATTAGCTAGATGTGTCCTCGTTTGTTCTGCGCTACGCTCTCACCGTCTCTCTGTTACTGGCTCTTGGCTTCTGTCGCCTCATTCCCTACTTGTCTGGCTAGACTTTCTCCCAGCTCTCTCATAAGTGAGACGAGCCAATACAAGCCAATCTGCCATGGCTTGTATGTGCTTTGCGTGGGCACGAAGAGTGGAGCACAACCTGAGGGTGGTTAGATAAGGTCACTTCACTGCTGACAAACAGAGACCAAACGGTAATTTGCAGCCCTTGCTGGAGATTATTTCTACTGTGTCCCGACTCCACATATTACTTTGTGACTTTATCCGTCAATATTCCTTCCTTTGGAGCAATGACTGACATGGGCTGTACGTCTCCTCATACGTTGACGCGGGGTTTGGTGGATGCCCTTGAGATGCTCCCACATCAGCAATGCTGTGTACACGGTGGCCGCTGTCCACGCTCCCCGCTGCCGCGGCTGGCCAGCCATGGGCACCGTCAACGTACCGCTGAGCGCCGCAGGGCTGCACGCACTAATACACACTTTGTGCCCTTTCAGTAACCGTGGCTAAAATCTGATCTAAGCAAGCAGCTTATGTAGCTCAGAAACTATCACGCTCTGTATCTACTCAAATGTTTCATTTTTGTGACAACCTTTGCTTACAGCAGCACAACAAAGGGTATATTTATTCCAACAATGTGTGATAAGTACTGAGTTAATGGCACACAAAATATGCTGGCCGGACCTCTAGCAGGGCAGGGATCTAATTAATCTCTGGCAAGTTCCCCTGAAATAGAAGCAGTGTTGGCCTCCACATCTAGCAGCCGAGACAAACTAATTGGAGCCAAGCTGTACAGTGAGCTAGGAGGAAGGAATAGCTTCTCCACAGTGGAGGTTTGTTAGAGTTACAGTGCCAAAGTCTGCCTTTCTGCTCTATTAGAGGAGCACCGTTTCTGCGATTCTCTTACCTGCAGTCAGAGTTCGGCAAGTTTTTGAATCAGAGTCACAAACTAGCACAAAGCTAGGTGTCTGCACACAACAGCAAGGGCAGTGATACCGACTTCCTGAGCTTGTGAGCAGCAGAGACAGCTGAGCAGCGGGTTTCCGTACGCACAGTCACTCCGGGACCTCCACCTACGCTCAGTGACATCCTCCCTGCGGCCACCGAGGGAGCTGGCTGGGGAGCACCCTCTGAACAAACCACCGCATGGCAACGCCTGTCTCAACAAGCTCTGGTTCTCAGCTGTTTTATCAGACAGAAAAGCAGATTAGTCTGAGTATATTACACTTCTGCAGGCATGTGACGTATCAATCAGTTTATAAAAGGACATAAAAATCAAACCCCAGCATGACTGAAAGGGAAACGCACTCCTTGCTTTCTATTTCTACCTGGGTCATTAAATTACCCAGCCACTTCCAGCATCACTTGCTGCCTTAATCATCCAGATAAATTCATCTCCATGCCAAGCACATGCATGGAGGAGATATAATTCTACCTCCCTTTGCTCTTGAACCCACAAAGAGTCACAGGCTGCACTGCAAGGGTACAGCGAGGCCTTCTTCTCCCGGGGTGTCTTACACCCCGGCTGATGCCCAGGCTCACGGCCGGATGCCCTGCACCCGGCAGATGCACGCTTCTCCGTCTGGTGCCTCTCCGAGCTGGGTCTCGTCCCCACGCCAGGCACCTCCTGGGAGCAGCCTGCAGCCATGGCCACACAGAACCCGGCCGGCCCCGGATCCTGGCTGCTCTGCCTGCTGCTGACTCCCACCTTCCCGTACGGCCGCTTCTCCCCATGCCCCAGAAGCGCCAGCCACGTTTGCACAAACCTGCCCGCACTTCTCGCTGCCACCCTGCTGGGGATGGGGAGCAGACAGGGCCGCAGGTACGTACAAGCAAGCAGAGGGAAGTCTTTTACAACGCCTAGCCAAAGCAGTCCAGTGTCTGAGCTTTCATTTCGCTCCTTTCACTCCCATTTTGTTCTGGTTTCCAGAAAGGGAGAAGGGAGGAAACATGTTTAGACGGAAACCTCCATGCAGCCAGTGTTTACACACTGTGCTCCTGAACCAGCTTGGCATGATGCCGAGCTTAGGAAAAAACAAAGCGTGTGCCAGCGTCTTGGGAGCTGAATTTGACAAAAGCTCGGCTGCCAACTTGGCTGCTCTGGCTTGTTACTAGCGGCTATTTCAGAACAGTGCCTGGCAGGCACAGGAAACACTCAGCACCGTGCCCAGACCAAGCGTGAGACCGTGCCTGTCGTGAAGAGCTGCCTGTGCGTAGCCAACGGGGCAGCAGTGGGAATGGGAGCAGGTGGGAGACGACGTCCCAAAGCTGTACATGTCAGGTCAGGAGTGGGTGTAGAAACTGGGGCTGCTGCCTGCTGCCAGGACAGCCAACGGAACAGGCTGTCCTGCCTGTACAGTACGGATTGAAGCACACCCCAAAAGAAGGTAACACCCCAAAGGAAGGGAATCTCTTTTGGCAGTGAGAGTGGGTAAAGCTCTGGTGGTGGCCGAAGACTGGGACAGAACAGCTCCTCAGCCTTTCCCACACACACACGTTTGCAGGGAGGGGGCGAATTTCATTTGCATGACCGCAAATGGACTCTAGTTCAGTTGTAGTGGGAAAATTTGAAATATCCCTAGGGAAGATGTACCTGTAAAGATCTTGGGTCTGCAAGCCTTGCCGAGCACCTCTGCTGCTGAGAGAAGGCAGATGTATTTTCAGAGAAGTGAAATGGTGATGAGGCAACAGCACTGAGACACAGCCAGGAAACCTGTGATGCTTTTAGCACTGTGGTCCACAGCATCTGTGTGATAAATTATATTAATTAAGCAGCACATTCTAACAAGTGTAAGGGAGCTGAATTTCCAAGTGAAACTAAAGGCAACGTGTCGCATGCAGCCTGCAGTGTTCACCCCAGAAACTTGTGGCTGAACTCGGTAACACGCACTGCGGTCATACCCAGGGAGGGGAATGCTGCGCAGCCAGAATTGGAAACAGAAGTGGGTGCAAGAGACATACCAAAAACTTCTCACATTCACACGTGCATCAGGAAATTGTCACCCTTAGACTCTGATTCCCCACGCCGCCAACAAAAGTGGGGTTTCTGCTGCTTCTGTTTACCAGCAATATTGGGCAGGAGCTTCAGTCAGAGAATGCAGCTGCTGTAACGTGGGAGGTTCTGCCCAGGGGCCTCCCGGGGTGCCATGGTACCCTGGGCAAATCTGCTGGGAAACGGCAAACACTGGGCAAACGGAGAGCCCAGCCTAGCCCTGCAAGGCCCGGTGGATTAGCAAAACAGCTCAGGAATGGCCATGGAAGCAGAAAACATGAAAAAAGCATCTGGAAACGTGGAGACCCTGAACTCATCCTGTAAGTACTCCACGCAGAGCAGAGGCAAAGGGAACGTCGGTGACCTCCGTGCCTGGCCCCCTCTTCTGGGGCTGAACCCTGTGAAATACGGCAATGGCAGGACACAGCCCCACCACCCATGGACTGGTTTGGTCGCAGAGATAAAGCCTTACCACAAATACGGTAAGGGGGAGGACAGACAAATAGAAGGGATAAGGATAAGTGATAAGGAGCCTCAAGGAATGTAAAGATCAAAAGGAACTTAACCAGACCCGAATGCCTTCCTGCGCCTGATAGAACAGACCCGCCAGGGAGTAACCATGCTCTGGTTTAACAACCAGTTCATTTGCAGTGAAAGAGAGAGAAAAACATGTCTCTATGGGAATGTATAGTGTGCAAATCCATCTGAACACTAGCAGAGCTGCAGACAGGTCTTCAGAGACAATGCTCAGTGTATGGGGAGCCAGCCCAGTTAGAGCAAGACATCTCAAGTGCCTGTTTGTCATTAGCACGTCTTTCTCCAGTCACTGGATTGGTTTGGCTGGCTGGCTACACTGGAAACCAGAGCTCCTAGGCAACACCGGTCGCAGTTTCCAAAGCTTTAGCGGTGGAGTCGGTTACAAAGGGAAAGCTCTTCCTGAGCTTCTTATCCATGTATGTGTGATGTCTGGGGTTGGGCCGTCAGCAGCTCGGAGCCTTGGTTAAGCTCAAATGGATCAACAGTGAAACTGGAGCCCCTTGACCTTCAGTAGCTCCCTCACACCGTGTCTCCTCTTGGGAGCTCCTGTCAGCACAGGGGAGATCCTTGGTTCATTTTTAGGTTGATGAGGAGCAAAACAAGCAGGGTCTCAGGTTAGCAACCATCCGGGCATGGATTTGCAATGTAATAATAGCAACCAAAGCGTCTCCCACAATAATCATAAACAGCAGTGTCTCCTGAAGCCAGAGAAACCTCACACAGCTCTCCAAGCCTCGCAAAATAGCTTTGTTATCTCTGCCACGCTTTGTCTGCTCTCCATCTGGTCTGAGCAGCGGGAAAGCCGCGGGGTTTGAAGTCCTGCCTTCTGCTGAGGTAGCAGCTGAACCTGCAGCAGCAAAGCCAGGGGCAGCCTGGGGCTCACAGGAGGAGCGAGAACCGAGCTGCAGCAGAGGGGAAGGGGTGCGCGAACCCCGGGGTAATGCAGGGAGGACAGGAGTGCCTGGGGCGACCTGCGAGGCTGGCACACGGCTGTCTGCTCACACCACGCTGCCCAGCTCCTGCACCCGCCGATGGCGTGGTACTCCTGCAAAATAAACCTTCCGCCTGCCTTTACAGCTCCCTCTTGGATGCTGGCCAACGGCAAACGGGGTGTGAATTTCCAGTGAATGGGATTTGGTTCTGGAAAGGAGCTTTGGCTCATGCTAGGCAGCAATCTGTACACAAATCCAGGAGCGGATCTAGCTGTAGAGCAGGGGCCTCAGCCCTTGGAGCAGTCCTGGAAGGGGGTGGCAGGCACACTGTGTCCCAGTTCCTCTGCCTCCCCGCAGCATGCCGGACAAAGGCACGGGGCAGCGAGAGGCTGCCTGAAATACCTGCCGGTGTAACGTGAGCCCGCTCTCTGCCGCAGCGCTGGGAGAGCTATTCAAGGATGGGTTTTCTCAAAGTCTTGTAATTTCAAGGGAGTGAAAAAAACCCCAGCCCCGTGGGTCAAAGCTTCCAAACAGCCTGAGAACTACTCTGAAAAGAGTCCTCTCCTCTGCTCCTTTCACATGCTTTTGCATGTGCCAAGTGCCAGGG
Source organism: Aramus guarauna (assembly GCA_013400195.1). Lineage (NCBI taxonomy): Eukaryota > Metazoa > Chordata > Aves > Gruiformes > Aramidae > Aramus > Aramus guarauna. The sequence goes on from VXBL01009715.1 coordinate 201,720, forward strand.
TGCACTCAGACACAGACACTGTCTCAACAATCAAGAGCTCCTCCAGCACGGCTGGGATGGTGCGTCTCCCCCAGGAGAGCGTATAGGGCAGGATGGCACATGTCCCCAGGACAGCATGGACAGCGGGATGGCACGTCTCCCCCGGGCAGCGCAACGCCTCCGAGCATCCCGCCTGCGCTGCTCACTGGCCCTCGCAGAGCGTGCTTCCCTGGCCACTCGAGCAACTTCTGCTCCTGGACTTGGTGCCTAAATTCAGGGCTTATTTTAGCTGGTGAGACTCGAGCCCTGCTAAATGGCGTCAGTCTTTGTCTCTCTTGGATTTTGTTATTTGAACGTACTCGTTTGCTCAGTTAATCAAGCGGAGTGAGCCATCTGCGTTGTAACTCCATTGATAAAATAACCTCTGTCCCGCTAACAGGGCAGCTTCCACTTTCAAATTCCTCCTTGCATGCAACCTGCGAGGTTCAAGAGTGGCCCCTGCAGCAAGGGCCTCTTAAACAGTAAGGTATACCGCAACAGTCGCCCGCATGTGTGCGATTGCACACCACCGCTCCCTCTCCACCGCCCCTGGAGGCCCAGGCAGCCTTGCACGGCACGTGCAAGGCGAGTAGAAGCACGGGCAAGTCCATTTGAGTTCCAGTTTTGCCAGAGTGGGGTGAACTCCGCCGTCAGGATTTCCCCCACATCATATCCACTCCACAGCAGACCCCTCCACGGCCAGCCCTGCATTTCCAGCTGAAGGAAAACAGGAGGAGCCTGAGTGACTTCAGAAATATTAACTGCAAAGACTCAGAGAACAAGGGTCGGGATAAAGCAAGCAGCGAAATGCATTGAAACTAGGGACTGAACAGCCTAGTACAAAATAATAATAAAGGCCAAAAAATGAAAAGCAGAGGAGACTGCATTCAGGCAGAAAGCCTTTCCTGCTGCAAGCTGCCTCCCTGCAAGGCAAGTCGCTCCAGCGCAATGAGTTTTTCAGTGAAATTGTTCCACAGGGATGTCCTCAGCCTGCACAGACGTGGAAGGAGGCTGAGATTCGTGTCCTGGTTTGCACGCTCAATTACTGCCGACCCGGACCAGGCCTGGAGAGAAACCGAGTGCCCTTCCAGCATCCCGTTAGCCGCGCCGGCTGACCGCATCTCACGCAGCCCTGCTCAGTCGCCTGCCTCTCCGTGACACCGGTCCTGGCACGCCGAGCCCCACGGCTCAGCCGTTAGCAGGGATTTCATGGCGACGCTAACAAGCTGCCGCTTTGATGTGACCTCGGAAGAGTGTTCCGGGCTGCCTGCACGTATCACTGCGCTGATTTACAGCTGCTGTGTATTTTGACATTTTTGTTGTTCGTACTGATGAGGGAAAAAAGATTACTTGTGTTTTAAATCAAAGCTTAAATCCTGGAGCACAAGACCCAAACATCAGGGAAGGGTCTATTGCCAAGCCACCCTAATCCGAGCACTTTCCTCCTTGGTATTTAGCATTCCTGTTAATGGAATTTGGACTACAGCTAATGCTGATTAACATTTCCATGTTAGTTATTTCATATAATCTTTTCCCCAGCTGTGGCAGAGACTAGAAACCCACCGTTTATAATTGTTCAGTCGCTGAATAAGCGTGCTTTCCTTGCTCTCGCCAGCCAAAGCCTTTGAGAATGATAAAGCTGCTATGTTTAACTGATCCTAATATGGATCGATTCCTAAAGGCGGGAGTGGAGTCCTTTCCCTGTAAACCTCCGCCTGGATAACAAGATTTTGATTGCAGGCTAATCCTGGGGTGGGAAAATGGCAGTAGGCAATTGGTATGGAGCATGGGAGGCAGAAGTGCCGACACGAACGGGCACTGCACTTTTAGTGATGGAGCACTGGTAACCGCCAGCCCATAAATAATACATCTAATTTTACACCTGCACTCATTCTTCCGTGCTGGGCGCTCAGTGCAGATATACTGCAGCCTAAAATTAGAGCAGGTTACAGACACGATCTTTAACGTGTTAAAAGTAGAAACGTGCCAACGGATGCGATGTCCTCGTCCCATCGCTCCAGCCCCTTTCCACTCGGGGCCGGCAGGAACGTACCAGCCGCCGCGTGTTTGGTTACGTGGCTCGGGCAGCGCGGCACAGACATGGCACCCGGCGGGACCGCGTACCCCGGCATGGCGCTGCGTGCCGTGCTGCCTCGGGGCTCTGACCGGAGCAGCCCCCGGCTGCTGCCCACGGTGGAAAGGAGGTGTCGGGGTCCCAGGAAGGTGCCCACTGAGGGGGGGGGGGATTGGAAGGCCGACCACCAGTGCTGCCCATCAGCACCGCGGCAGCTCTGGGCGGTGGGAGATGCGGGGAGCTGAGCGTGGCTGAGCAGAGGCGAGGGGGTCCCCAAGGCACCGGGCGGCTCTCTGTGACTGCAGACCGTGGCTGCCAGACGTGAGGCCTCTGTCCTACCGCACGTTCTCCTTCCAGCGCTGGCCGGCTCCACCTCCTCCTGCCTGCGCCTGCCTGGGTCTGCCCTGCTCCTGTGGCAGGAGCGCTGATTTAATCTCCTCAGGTGCTGAGAGGACTGGCTCAGGCACCAACCCGCGATTATTCTGGGGTAGCTGGGTTTTCCCTCATTTAAAAAAAAAAAAGTCTAAAATGCTTTGTGACACACCAGTTCTTAATCAACATTAATTTGTATGTATCATTAGTTCTCCCAGGATGAAAAAAACCCCAAACCACCAGCACGGGTAACTGCATCTGTTTGCAAGGTGCTACCTGGGCACGAGAGGTGCTGTGCGAAGACGAGAAGAGCAATTTCTGGAAAGCAGAGGGTCCCTCACAAGCAGCAGGGAAGAGCCGCACCTCAGCTCTGTGGACCCCTACCCCCACCGCGGATGGGGGCTTTACGGCAGCACCGGCATTTTATTCGCCTTGCCGTGCGGGCAGGTGAGGTTACGGCTGCTGCACAGGTTCAGCTGGGGCAGGGACACCTCAGAGCAAATTACGGGGAAGAGCTTCTGGTGTGAAACTCCCGTGAGAAAGAACGAACAGGAGAAACTCCTCCCCAGCCGCTCCCAGGGGGTAATTGCTGAGCAGGATGGACCAAGAAGCACGCAAGGAGGGCCCAAGCAAGTAATTACCCTGCCGCGGGAGGACGATCATCACCTTCATCTGCAGCCGGGTTCAAGCGGAGGCTTGGAGGTCTGCGTGGGTCAGGGCTCCTGATCGGCAGCCCCGCCGTGCTGGTTTGGGTGCGGTGGAGATGCCAGCCCTGGGCTGGGCTGGCAGCAGGACCGGGATGTCTGGACCGGCAAGGACTGCCAGCGGCGCCCGTGGGTCGGATGGCCCCAGCGCTCCTCGGTCCCGGGGTCCCCGAGGGTGACGCACCATCCCAAAGGGTCACCGATGTGCTTAAGGCAATCCAGGGAGTACACAGGGAAAAGTGGAAATCCCTTGAAAATCAGCACAGCCCAGTGTCTGCCACGCAGCTCTCGGTCCGTCCCGGTGTCCCTCAGACGGCAGCAGGCATCGCCACGGCCGTGCTGGGCAGCCCAGAGCACCAGGAACCTGTCCTGCACTTGCACAGGACCCGCGAGCCAAGGGCCGGCCGTCCCTAAAGCAGCGGGGAACTGCGCGGTCTGGGGAGGGGACAGGGCTCGGCCACCAGTGCCCAGGGAGGTGACCCCGAGTCCCACCCGTGGAATCCTGCCCTTCTCCGCACTTTAAAGAAATGGGGACGAGAGAGAGAGCAAGGAAGGAAAAAGAGCCTGGAGGTGCACGTGCCCTCTGTCCGGAGGGGAAGGGAACGTGGATTGCCTTTGCACTGCAGAGAGCCTTCGTGAGAGAGCAAAAAGAAATCCCCTTGCTGCTGCTCTGTGAAAAACAATTCCCCTTCCTTTCTGTCTTTCAGGAATCTGTGCCTTCAGCAGGGCTTGCTCCGGGGCCTGTCTCTGCCTCCGACCGAGAGCAGTGTCCGGGCACAAGTCACCAGTGCTCGCCGTGGTGGCAGGGACGCGGCTCACGGCACGGCGGCAGCGGAGCCAGAGAGAGGAAAAACCTGCAGCGGCAGTGGGTCAGATCTGCGGGGCCGCGCTGCCGCCAGGTACGCTCCCCGGGGAGGCAGTGCTCCACTCCTCCGGTTATTTGTTGTTGGAGCCTCAAGAAATTGGAGAGCGGGTTGGTTTGTTTGGGAGCTGTAACCACACAGACAGGAACTCAAGAGCCCCCTTCTGACCCCTCCCGAGGTATTTTGAAATAAACATTTTAAAAGGTTTAAATTGACAGCAGATTTAGCATGAGTTGTTTGTGGAAATCACTAAGTACCTTCCACTGATTAAGACTGAGCCGTGCCTGCATGACAGCTGCCCCGTGGCAGGGACTCGTGGGGGGGTTGGCACCGGCTGGCAGCACCGCCAGCGGGAACGCCGAGCCATCCCGGTGCCACCTCAGACCCAGCTCCGATAAAGCCAGGGGTGCTGGGGGCCACGGGGCTCGCAGAGACGGTCCTCAGCCTGGTGCCACGGAGAGCTCAGCACCAGAGAGGAGAGATGAGAGGGGTGGGGGCTTCCTTAGCCCAATCCGGAGAGCTGGGCCCCTGGGTAATAAATCCCTCTTGTTTGTGCAGAAAGGGGACGCCGAGTTTCCACTCTCCGCCCAATTAAAAAACAAAAGCCGTGATTGCAGCGGCAGGAGTGTCCGGCTGATAACGCGCCTGCAGCTCGGTGGGGCGGCTGCCCTGGCGGCACACGGTGGGATGTCTCCAGGCTGGTCCCCACCACGCCGAAGCCGCTTTCCTTTTCCCTCGGAGCGCACACGAGGGCCGGCGCAGGGCCAGGAGCCAAGGCGGATGCACCGTGCCGGCTCCCAGGCACGGGCTCCCAGGTTCCGGTGTGCCCATACCTCACCGGAGACCCGCAGCCCCCCGTCTGCTGTGCTGGGGGCCCGGTAAAGCCACCACAGGGCCAACACCGCAGTGAGCGGCCATCAGGCGGGAACGGGGCCGCGTTTCATCCCAGACACCAGCTCGGCACTCCAGACGAGCAGGAGTCACGATTGTCAGCGTGCTGCAGCCCGGGAGGCCGCAGGCTTGACAGCAACGGGAACAGCGTCCAGCAAATGCACCAACAAATGCGCCAGCAGGAAAACACCATCAGAACAGCGGCCCGCGGCTTTGCCAGAGCTGTCCCCAGTTAGGGACGAGCTGGTATCTTTGCTCCCAGAGCACCTGTGGTCCCCCCGTACCCCTCTGCCCCGCACGGCACGGATGATCCTCACCCCCTGCACCCCGGGCCGGCCAGACTCTGCCCCGTCCCACCAGAGCTCCGGTCCAGTGCCCTTCTGGGTGCTGTTCAGCCGGCGGCACAAACCACCTGGGACGCTGCTGCGCAGAGATCGTCAGCCACGAGCAGCCTTCCCGCCGAGCTTCTCCAGCCTCACCTCGACGTCTCCGATCCGTCGAGGGTCCGACGTGGGGGACAGGCAGCTGCGGGCTCTCGGGGTGCCATCAGCCCCTGCTTTTATGTCAGCATCTCTGCCAGCCCCGGGGAGGCCCATCGGGCACCCGCCTCTCCCCTGCCTGCTGCCTCCACTCCTCCCAGACGCGTTTCCAGGCAGGAGCAGAACAAGACGGAGAAGTCAGGGACCCAAAGCTGCGGTCGCCCACGGCGTCGCTCCCAGCTAACCCCACGTTGGCTGGAAGGAGGGCGGCCCCGCACGGCGTCTGGGCAGGGACCCTCCGTTACCCACCGCCCCCCAGCCGGCACCTTTCCCAGCCCTCCTGGGGCACGGACGCAGCCCCGCGGGGACGCATCCAGGCACCGGCTGAGCACCTTCTCCCTCTGGTGACACCGGGGAGCGGGCAGGCTGGGCACGCTGCGCCATCATCCCCGGCTGGGCGAGGGGGAAGCACCACAGGGCTGAGGAACCAGCTCTGCACCAAATCGGCACAGGGACCAGAGTGAGGGACCGATGGTGTTTTGAGGGCAGGACAGCTGCCCGGGCGGTTGCTGTCTTTCGAGCATCATCTCATTTTGCTATCGCGGCAGCCAGGACTTCCTCAGCTGGGTTCACCTTCACCAAGGACGGCTCTAAATCCCCCGGGGCCGAGGGAGGGCAGCCCCTGCCCCACGCTCCGGCTTCCCCCGGGGATGCGGCCCCGAGCCCCCTCGGGTTTGGGTGGACCCTGCCCCGCTCCCCAGCTGCGGCGCACCCCGGCAAGCAGCTCGGCTCTCCCGCCACTGCTGCGCTCGCCGGCTCCCTCCTTCCCGGGACAGCAGCGGAATCCAGCACCCAAAATCTGGGTGGAAAATGGTCCGTGTCAGAGCACGGAGGGCAGCTGGCAGGATAGGGCCCGAGCGGCAGCGTGCCTGGCACAACGCGCCTCCCTGCCCACGCAAAAGCTTCGGGCAGTGTCACAAGGCAAACAGGCTTTAACGAACAGGTATGCGCAGGCATGTCTGGGCACCGCGGCGCTTTCGCAAGCCGTCCTCTGCTTGGCGCAGAGCTCCAGGGTGCACCCGAGAGCTCCCGTGCACCGGAGTTAAAACAAGGACGAGCTTTTCCTTCCCAGAGGACAACTGGAGAGAAAACATCTCGGCTTCTCTGCCGGTCCAGCACTGCCGGGATTCCCCCCCGGGATGCACAAAGGGCCGAGTGCCTCCTGGCCTCGCGACGTTCGCGGAGCCTCGTCCCTCTAGAAACCCCGATCTGACGTGGCAGGCAGGCACCTGCTGGCATTTTGAAAAGGAAGAATTTTGGGGTAAAGCATTCTTTTTTTTGCAAACGTTCTCCAAAATTAAAAACCAAACCAAACTCCCCCAAACTTCCTAAAACCTTGGTGCCCCCTGGTCCATGAGGATGCGCTTTCCTGCAGCCGCCCTGTGTGCCCCTGGGGACGCGAGGTGATGGATGGAGCGAGTAGGGGAGAGAAAAGAGAAAAAAAAACCCCAAAACAATGAAGAACTAAAAATTGTGTGCCCCTGTATTTCATTCGTGGAACTTGTTCAAATGCACAGTTTGCCTGCAGCTTTTCAAAAGTTTCTCACACTTCTCTGCAGAATCCCAAGTAGCCCTGGGAACGAATGTGATTCCTCAGCAAGTCAGCTCTCAGAAACGCTCAGGGCAGGAGCGACGGGCGGCGTCCCGGGAGGCCCGGGGGTGCAGCGCGGGTCCCGGGCGTCACCCGCAGGAGCCTTTGCTGCTCGTTTCCGAAGGAAAGCGCCGGGGCAGCAGGGCTGGTCTCGGCCGCCGCTTTCAGCCCGTGACACCGCACGCTGTCACCCGGGCTTTGATCTCCGCAGCCTCCAGGAGATGTGAAGGAAGGAGCGTGCGCACGTTTGTTTTTTCCAGCTCCATTGCTGACCTAAAGAAGTAATGACATCACTCTGGGAGCCGGGAGAGCTTCCAGGATGATTTAGTTGCTCCTGAAAGGCTGCTTTAAAGAATAAACTAATTAGCAAGCAGCCTTCGTTTCTGGATTTAGCAACCCTTCAGTGCAAATTAAAGGTGACGAGCAGCGTCTGAGCTGAGAGCCGCACGCGACCTCGCCGTGCCAGGCGCTCCTCGCCCTCCTGCCAAGGACGGGTCTGCCTGGGGTTGTGGGGCTGCCGCGGGACCGCTGCCTGCCGCGGTGGGGCCGGGCGACCCCTTGCTCCTGCGGCCAGCGGGTGCTGCCCGGCCGAGGGCTCCCAGAGCTGCCGAGGGGCTGGTGGGATTCGAGGGGGACGTGGAGCTGTTCGGGAAATCGCTCGTGGCCAGCGGGCACTCGCCACAGCAGTTCTGTGCACGTCAGAGATCCGTCTTCCGGCACAGCCGAAGGCTGGCGCGGGCAGGGGGCATTTTTAAGAAGGCTAAACGTCATGGGCACATCCACACATCACCTCTCCTGCCTTCCCTGGCTCACAGCGTGAAACTGAGAGGACACGCAAGGGCAACCTGGGCAAGTGGCGGGTGTCCCTGCCCGTGGCAGGGGGTTGGCACGAGATGATCGTTGAGGTCCCTTCCAACCCAAACCGTTCCATGGTTCTATGATTTTTGCACAGAAGCGAGCAGGGGGCCAGGCCCAGCTGCGGAGGAGCCAGCCCGAGCAGCTCCGGCCAGGAGAGCAGCAGGGTGCCGTGTCCCACGTCTCCCAGGAAGCGCCAGCACGGGCTGGGATTTTGCCCCTGAAAAGCCCGTTCCCCTGCAGCCCCAGCGGCCAGGGCCACCCCGCAGGCAGCAGAGCCCCTCACCGTTCCCCCTGCCGCAGCTCCCCACCCCGCGGGGGCTTTCGTTTGGCATCGGCTGGAGGCGGGGGTAGGGAACAGCACCCAGGCCCTTTATCTGCTGCGGTTTAGTTTCCTCCTTTGCTCACTGCAAATCTTTCTTTAAAGATGCCGACCTTGGCTAATGGACCAGGGTTTCCTCTGTGGCTTTCAGGGTGCCCCAGGGCCCCCTTCCTCCCGCTGCTGGGTGAGCCCCTGCAGACGTCTCGACCCCCGGGGCAGTAACCCCAGTCTCCCCCTTCCTCCCCCTCCTGTGCGACAGCTCAGTCTCCCTCCTTTACACAGATATTAACAGCGATGGGGAGGGTTGGGTGAAGCTTCACAAACCGGCTTGGAGAGGAGCAGCAGTCTGTTGCCGCAGCGTTCGGCACAGCGGGTTCCGGATTTACTGAGTGGGGAAGAAACCCAGGCTTTCCAGAGGGACACGATGCTCCTCGGAGAGCCCATTCCCCAGATACACTGTCTCCCGGTTCTCAGAGCTGGTGTAAGAAGCCAAGGGGGAAACACAGAGAAAGGGAATGCCATGGAAATCGAAATCTCAGGGTGGTACCCAGCAGCAGCCGCTGGAGGATGCTCAAGGGGACCCACAGTTTCCGGCAGCCCCAGGCAGCCCCAGCTCCCTCCCAGCCCCAGAAATCCGATGTACTCGGGGAGCAGCCACGGGCAGTTTCCTGACACCCGGGAAGGCAACGGGGACAGCAGAGCCCATGGCAGAGCCACGTTCACTGCAGGGGCACCACCAGGGCCATCAGGGCACACTCGGGGACCGTGCTCCGCAGGTGCTCTCCGCTCTCGGCATTTCTTCACCATTCAACTCATTAATTAGTGACACAAAGTGGAATTAGCAGGAGCGAGTAGGGCAAGGCTTTGGCGTAATCCCCGTGTGGCATTAGAGCGCACGTAAAGCCCGGTGAGCACCTGCACGCACCAGCCTGCTGCAGTTACCAGGGAGCCACACGAAGGCTTAATGGACTTTGGCTTGAGCCGCGTGGGGGGGACACCTATTAGCTCTTTACTCCCTGGTGTAAGCTCCTTATCTCTCGCACAGAGGCAATGCGAGCAGCTCCAGCACCTCCATCCCCTTCCCTCGATCGCAGCAGGGCCGAACCCCTCCGTGCTGGCATGGCACAGCGTTCAGAGCGGAGCGAAGCAGCCGTGCCGCAGCAGCGCAGCCACGTGCGGTGCCACCGTGCAACGCGCCTGCACCGAGAGCAGAGAAAGGGTGCCGCTGGGCAGGCGGCTCTGCGTGCCCAACCTGCCCAAAGCAGCGCGGACACCACGCACGCCGTGGCCGAGCTTGGGCAGTCGCAGGAAACACTCTGCTGCTCCCACGGAGTCANGTTCTATGATTTTTGCACAGAAGCGAGCAGGGGGCCAGGCCCAGCTGCGGAGGAGCCAGCCCGAGCAGCTCCGGCCAGGAGAGCAGCAGGGTGCCGTGTCCCACGTCTCCCAGGAAGCGCCAGCACGGGCTGGGATTTTGCCCCTGAAAAGCCCGTTCCCCTGCAGCCCCAGCGGCCAGGGCCACCCCGCAGGAAGCCTCCCCCCTCACCGTTCCCCCTGCCGCAGCTCCCCACCCCGCGGGGGCTTTCGTTTGGCATCGGCTGGAGGCGGGGGTAGGGAACAGCACCCAGGCCCTTTATCTGCTGCGGTTTAGTTTCCTCCTTTGCTCACTGCAAATCTTTCTTTAAAGATGCCGACCTTGGCTAATGGACCAGGGTTTCCTCTGTGGCTTTCAGGGTGCCCCAGGGCCCCCTTCCTCCCGCTGCTGGGTGAGCCCCTGCAGACGTCTCGACCCCCGGGGCAGTAACCCCAGTCTCCCCCTTCCTCCCCCTCCTGTGCGACAGCTCAGTCTCCCTCCTTTACACAGATATTAACAGCGATGGGGAGGGTTGGGTGAAGCTTCACAAACCGGCTTGGAGAGGAGCAGCAGTCTGTTGCCGCAGCGTTCGGCACAGCGGGTTCCGGATTTACTGAGTGGGGAAGAAACCCAGGCTTTCCAGAGGGACATGATGCTCCTCGGAGCGCCCATTCCCCAGATACACTGTCTCCCGGTTCTCAGAGCTGGTGTAAGAAGCCAAGGGGGAAACACAGAGAAAGGGAATGCCATGGAAATCGAAATCTCAGGGTGGTACCCAGCAGCAGCCGCTGGAGGATGCTCAAGGGGACCCACAGTTTCCGGCAGCCCCAGCTCCCTCCCAGCCCCAGAAATCCGATGTACTCGGGGAGCAGCCACGGGCAGTTTCCTGACACCCGGGAAGGCAACGGGGACAGCAGAGCCCATGGCAGAGCCACGTTCACTGCAGGGGCACCACCGGGGCCATCAGGGCGATGGTCTGGGCACACTTGGGGACCGTGCTCTGCAGGTGCTCTCGGCATTTCTTCACCATTCAACTCATTAATTAGTGACACAAAGTGGAATTAGCAGGAGCGAGTAGGGCAAGGCTTTGGCGTAATCCCCGTGTGGCATTAGAGCGCACGTAAAGCCCGGTGAGCACCTGCACGCACCAGCCTGCTGCAGTTACCAGGGAGCCACACGAAGGCTTAATGGACTTTGGCTTGAGCCGCGTGGGGGGGACACCTATTAGCTCTTTACTCCCTGGTGTAAGCTCCTTATCTCTCGCACAGAGGCAATGCGAGCAGCTCCAGCACCTCCATCCCCTTCCCTCGATCGCAGCAGGGCCGAACCCCTCCGTGCTGGCATGGCACAGCGTTCAGAGCGGAGCGAAGCAGCCGTGCCGCAGCAGCGCAGCCACGTGCGGTGCCACCGTGCAACGCGCCTGCACCGAGAGCAGAGAAAGGGTGCCGCTGGGCAGGCGGCTCTGCGTGCCCAACCTGCCCAAAGCAGCGCGGACACCACGCACGCCGTGGCCGAGCTTGGGCAGTCGCAGGAAA
>VXBL01009715.1:212857-243722 GCA_013400195.1 Aramus guarauna
GAAACGCTCTGCGGCTCCCACGGAGTCAGAGCGACAGCCGAGCTCGGGGCGGGGAACTTGCCATGAGGATGGAGGAGCTTTGGGATCTTATTGACACAAGTGCTGCTGGGCAGACCCTAAATGGCAGCAGGAAAACAAGGCGAGGATGCACCCAGCCCTCCTCGGACTGGAGTGAAGGAAGGAAAAAGGAGAGACAATGCGTGGGGCAGGATACATGGCTGAAGTGCTGGCCACTGCACAGCACCGCCTTCCAGCCACAGAGCTGGGGTCCCCTCGAGTGGCACAGTTCATAGTCACTACTCATTGACAGCCTCTTAAATAAAATAACTTTCCGTGTGTAAAAGCACCTTCTGCAGGAGGGAACCCATGTCCTGAGCTCCTCCAGGCTGTCACCCTGTGCTGTGTGCCAGGCAGGGGCTCAGCACGGGGCCTGTGGTGCCCCGTTCCAAAAGCCTCCCTTGCCAGGCACCCTGTTTGGGCTCCAGCACCCCGCACTTGCAAACACTTCCTCTCCTTCTCCACAAATGCTGCCTCAGCTGCTCCAGCGCTCCGACACCCCCCGAGGCCCCGGGCACACGCAACCTCCCGGGTCTGTGTGAGCCAAGGGCTCTCGGTTCCCCACCCACCTCTCCAGGGACGCTGGCACTGCTCCGCTCACTGGAGGCTCAACGAGGGAGACGAGTCCCTGGCCACGCACACGGGGACAGGGCTGCGGCGCTCACAAAGCCTCGATGGTGGCCGAGCTTCCGGCTGCCTGCTCGCCTTGCTTCCCTGCACAGCGACGCAGCGCACCGCACACAAACACAGCCAGGGAAAAATAACAGGCAATTTCTCCTGCGTTCAGCACAGCAGCAGGGAAGCGCAGCAGGCTCCCTCCGTGCGAGGGGAACTGTTGTGACCCTGAGAGGGTACAGGCCCTGCCTGGGGGGCTGCGGGCTGGCACAACCTCCACCTCCCCTCCCACCTCATGCTGACCGTCCTGCTCCCGGCTCTCCAGCAGACTACCAGGGAGCTGCCCAGGTAACCGCCGAGGCATCGCCAGAAGATCCGTACAGGTCTCGGGTACAAGTGCTGTTCTACAAACATAAGCACACAGAGCAAAAGGTTGTTTTCACGCTCAGGGCAGTTTGGCAAAGGATAAACCCATTGTTCAGCTCAGAACGCAATCTTGGCTCTTCGGCTGGGCAACAGCCACGATAAAAAGGGAGCAGTAGCTAATTAGCCTCATGAAGCTGTTCATTAAACAGACGAGCACACAGGGACTGTAACAATACGAGGCAGCAAGTGGAGCAGGCATCTGCTCGCACGCAGCCCCCGGGCTTCTCCTCCCACCAGCCCAGCGCCGCCAGGGAGCCCACCGGCCCCTGGGCCACACTCTGCCCCTGCGCTGGACAGGGACGCACCTCCGCACTGCGGCTGCTCCCAGCACGGCCTCGAGTTTCCATGGCAACTTCCACTCACAGAATCGCTCAATATTGTTCTTTTCCACTTAACAAGAGATTCCTGCTGCTCCCTTAAATAGTTTGTTATCGTTTGTGCTCCAGCAGACCGTCCCTCAACCAGCACCACCCTCCACAAAACAGAACTGATTGTGTGCTCCGGTGGGAAGGGCAGCCGGAGGGTGGGATGTGACCCAGCTGGGTTCTTGTCCAGGCACCTTCCTCAGGAGGGGCCCACAGGACTGAGCCTCCCTTCCCCGGGCACAGGCTCACCCACCCTCCCCACAAGTTCCAGCTCCGGGAAGGGCGCAGCCTGCGTTGGGGGGAGCGTGCAGCCATGGGATGTCTGCGGGGCCTTGCTCTGGGACGGGTCTGGCCTCCAGCCCTGGATCAGCCCTTTGGCACAGCAGTCCTCTGATCCCCAGGTTCTGTGGTTTCCTGCAATAACATCTGTGATTAAAACCTGGTGCTTTGCCTAGAAATAGCAGCTCCTTAGACCATAGCCAAGTCATGCACCGCTTTTAATAGATGTGACTGAAAACCTCCTTCGCCATCCCCCGAGTCGCCCCAAACAGCGCTGTGCTCCTGGCAAAGGGCTGCAGAACACACACGAGGTGAGTTCAGTGCTTGGCCATCCGCAGGAGATGAAGCCGCTCACAGGGCACCTCTAGATCCTGTCCCGCGGACACAGGATGCAAGGAAGAAAGCATTTGCCACGCGAAGCAAAAACCTGAATTTGGTCTGGCTGCCTTCCCTTCTTATTATTGGGTCAGGGAATTAGCTTCCAAGTCAGAGGTGTGTAGGCACAGTTTACAAACAGAAAGGAGTTACTAAAAAATTGATCTAAATGAGCCGTTACAGAGGAGTTTCTTAATAGGCCTAAGGGCAGAGGGAGACATAGACAAAGGACGTAAACAGGAGACGGCTCCCAGACAGAATTTAGCCCAGAGAGCTGGAATAGCGAGTTCATAGCTTCAGGATGCTAAGCACAGACAAGCTGCCTGGGGAAATACACTGGGAAGTGAGGAAAAGAAACAAAAGCTAGACAGGACACAGACTTACACTATTGTATAAGTCATGTAGCGTGCAGCTCAGAGTTAATTCCATTTGGGACCTTCCCAGAAAAAGTGCGTAAGCTTGTAGGGAACTTGCAACATCAAGAAGAGAGATAAGTTTTACATGCCTGATACTGAGAGGTCAAAGCCAAGTACAACACGAGTCTGCCCATGAAAATAATACACGCAAGGCACCCTGTGGTGTCAGACTCTTTCCTGTCAGCAGCAGTTCATGTCTTACCACCATTTCTTACCAGCTATTTCAGCTTTGCCACAGCTCTTCCTGCAGTGGTGTCGAGACAAGAATCAGGAACTGTAATAGCTTCCAGAAAGACATGAAAAACAGCAACCTGAGTGAGCAGCAAATTCACAGCACCCCTCGCCTGCCCTCTGGTTTACCCTTTAAGATGCTACAATAGGTATCAAACTGAATTAGAATAGGGAAGTGATTGACAGAGGCCAGGCAAAGCGTGCTCTCAGGGCTCAGGCTTTTAAGAACAAGCCTTTTCAGAATTCTGCAGTCAAACTGCATTATCAGTACTTACAGACTATATAATGATCCCAGAGGAAAAGGATCCACTTCCCCCACTGAATTGGATGCACGGGCTTTAACTACTGGTCCCTAGAGTTAAAAATAAATGCAGCATCTCTAAGTTAATATTGCAGAACTTTATACTACACTTAGATTATACTTGGCAGGACACTGTCAGAAGGTAATGGCCAATGCAAATACAATTATTAGAAACAACAGTTGAAATTAAAAAAGTTTATTTGAAGATTTGTAAAACAGCTCTGTGAAAGACCAACATTTCCAAGACACTACAATATGATAATGCATCTTCCTATTGTTAGAATATAAAAAAAGTCACAGTCCTTCAACTATCTAAATAAAAGCACACAGTTATGGACCACACATTTTACTTCCAACACCAAGAAAGTAAATGGGTTTGAAAGTCAGACTAATCAATAGCACCAACACTAGGTGATCACAACCCTCATGGGACTGAGGGTCTGTGTTTGTCATTACTACGCAATAAAGCAGATTAGTGAAGCAAATCTTAATGTGAAAACAGACCCACGAGCACTGGAGAGTTCGTACAATGAAATATCATAATGCATTCTTTACATTCCATTGATGCAAACAACAGTAGCAAGCCAGAAACACCAAAGAGTTCCCGTGAAACTCCAAACTTCCATTTCGGGACAAGAAATCTTCAGAACTTAGAAATGCCAGTTCCATTTCAAACACACAAACTTTATTCACTTTATGTTTACATAATTTGTGCAATAGAGACATGTGCAATAGAAAGGTGAAGAACAAGATGCAGAAGTGGACAGTACTACAAGGATCCAGTATCCCTTCACGGTAAAGCAGCAGAGTATTATACTGCTTTCCGGTGATACTCGGGAGGGGCTACTTCATAGTCACTGGCGCTAAACAATGCGGAGGAATTCTTTGCTAAATACCTATGAAAAATAATAAGAAGATTAAATTACCTTCTTGCCTCAAGTCTCCATTGTTTAGCATCATGAGAGCAAGTTGTTAGGTGTTTGCTGAGACCATAAAACATGATTTCAAGAGCAGGAAACGTGTATCTACTAAAAAGTCAGTTGTGTAAAGCAATTAAAGATTTGACAGCTCATGCCAAAAATCAATTCCAAACAAGTTGTCAAGCAACTCTGGCTCCAAGCGAGCACCGGGAGGTTAAGATTAACAGGATGAAACAGTTTACATTTGAGGGTCAGTCAGCTGCTGTACCAAGAATCGATTTACTACTGATCCTACTCTGAGGGGTAGAGACAAGGAGTAGGACACCATGAAGTTCTCTCTACGCAAATATGGAACTTCATGGTGAAATCCACGGTGGCTACAGCAAAGTGCGCAATGCCAACTGAGTGCAATAGCAGAAGAGAAGCATACGCCATTACTTCTCAGAGGGATTCAGGGATTTCTGGGCATTGCGCTGGCTTCACATTTCTCTCTTTACAGCTGAAAGCTCTTTAGCACTTGCATTTACTTCAGACTTATGCAAAAGACCATGATCAACTCAAGACTCTGCCTATCCCAAGGCAAGTTTGCCCTGGAAATCAGGCTGATCCATTTCTAGTTCTACTAAAGATCTGCCATGGATCTGTCAAGGGTTTTCTTCCTACTTCCAAGAGCTTATCCAATCACAGAGAGGTAAAGCCTGGTATTTACTGGCCAAACAGCTTAATGCTTCATTACTCTAATTATTTACACATCAGTATTTCCAAACACTATCAGTAGACCACTAAAGCCTTGAATGAAAATACACAGAA
This sequence comes from Aramus guarauna, assembly GCA_013400195.1. NCBI lineage: Eukaryota > Metazoa > Chordata > Aves > Gruiformes > Aramidae > Aramus > Aramus guarauna. The sequence continues at coordinate 217,653 of VXBL01009715.1, forward strand.
CGTTTCTCCATAACAATCAAACTGAAGTTTATGGCTGGAGTATGTTTGACCAAAAGTATCTGCCAGTACAGCAAAAGCAAAAAGCTGCACCAATGCAGTGAGGTGGCGTACAGCCCAACCGTTTCACACCATACCTGTCCCTACATATATAAACCAATTGCAGAAGCATCATACTAAGTTCCTCCAGTGCGGTACAGATGCACTAGGCTTGTATTATTACTTAGGATGGGGTTTTTATCCCAAATATAACACAGCACCACAGGGTACTGCAGTGCACTAAAGCTACAATGACAGCCTGTCCCAGAATTAACATTAGTAAGGTTCACCAGTTTAACATTTACTTGGTTATTGAGTAACTGCTGTTTGTTTGCCATAATTGTCATCTGTTTTTTATAGCAACTATATTAACAAATAAATGCTTCGAGGTTTATTTTGAAACAAGTAGCAGACTTGGACAATTTAGAAGTGGAGACTAATAGATATGCAAACACACGTCTAACTAGGAATAACTTCAGTATAAATGGAGAGAAGTTAGAACCAGTCTTACTCATGTTAGTGTACAGCAGAGTTTGAGAAAGCTTCACACACAGGCCCGAGATGATAATATATATTGTGTGCTATATAACAATTGTTCACTGAAAAGAAGCCACATTACAATAGCCTGTGCTTATTGAACTTTTTCTTTCTTGCTGGAAGACTTAAGGAGCACTTACTTTAAGAAGTCATGCAAGTAGTTTAACAGCAAAGCCAGACTCTTCTCATCCAGAGGAGTGTAAGCAAGCATAGCTCCAATTCGCACTGTTTCAAAAGAAGTAGCACTTGTTAGTTATAAACGTCTCTAACAAGTATTTCAGTACAGACTAAAACCTTACAGTAGCATATAAAAGCAGCCCAGGAATCCATTCCAATATACATAAGCTCACCTAAAATAACTAGACTGTTGAAAAAAATCCATTTCCATTCTAAACTCTTGAATGGCTCTGAACATTTTAGGTACATGGAGTAAGGAAAGAATAAACCACCTTTCATAGCTGCTTGTCAAATTTCTGCAGTTCACACCCACTGAGACTCAAGACATGAAAAGGAAGCATTTCAATACTTCAACTACTCTTCTTCAAATCTCTAGAGATCATACTCACCAAATAACCTCAGTAGGTGTGGGGCACCATAGACTTGAGACATTGGAGCATCTGGGTGATCTGCTAGGATTTCAGCATATTGGGGCCTCTCAAACTTGTACAGTAGTTGAGTTCCCAGCATGACATTGAAGTATTCTTTAATTCCAGCCACAACTTCATTGACTGCATACTCCCTAGTAAACAGAGAAAACACTGCAAGTCTTGTTCTAGTGACTGGACAGACACAAGATGAGAGTTGGCTTGGCAAGTCCATCAAAATTGTAAAAATCTTTGACAAGCCTTCGGATTTTCCAAGGAAATTTGTCTGGAGACCTTAAATATACAGCTGCAGGGAGCAATGCATTTCAAGACCTCCTTTAAAACTGTTCTGAACTCAGTGAGAATTTAGTCAAAGCAAGAAAAGCCTTGCTTTTAGCCGTCCACTCACTTCAAGAAGTTAACTCCCAGAGCAGTCCTTTCAAAGCAACAGTACGTATTGATACGGACACTTACCAGCTCTTCTGTTTTCAACCAAAGTTAATCCCATTCAAACATCAGTTTAAAAGTACAATACTACAAGTACTTCGACTGAACTCCTGCTTAGCAGAAGGGGGCAGGCACCCAATATTTCAGACAACTGACCCTTTCTCCTGAGGCCTCTCAATGCCTTAACTCCTGCAGGCCTACAACTTCACAATTAATTGAAGAGTAACTGTGTAGGAATTAGCAGTGACACTGGAAATCTGAGAAGTATCACACGCACTCCACCCCACAAACAAATTTAGAACAGACATTATGACAATTACATAAGAGAACTTTAAAACACCCTGACAAGTCAATAATATGCTTCCTCTTGAATGGAAGAAAATAGCTTCACATTTCTAGTTTCTCTCCCTTTAAAACAGGAAAGCTTCGTTCAAGAATAACCACGCCTCATTTGTCAGGGCTGGACTGCTGGGGTAATTACAAATAAGAATCTTCAGAGCTATCACACCTCAAGGTAATCAGCTCTGCCCATCTGAGTCTGTTAAAAGTCATCGTCTACCTCCCTGTCCCCCACCCCTCTACTTCCACGAGCACCTACCCATACAGCAACACTTGGCTCATCTGCTACGCAGGTTGGGGGAAGTTTGTTCAGCTCGTACGTAACAAGTGCCAATGACTTTATCCACCCAACCCTAGAAGCCTGAGCTAGAATGAAGGGGTGGAGAACTAGTCACTTGGCTTCTATGAGCCTCCTTTAGGAAAAGGCTTAGGGAAGGCAGAGGAAGCAGAAAAAATGTCCAGAAAGCAGAACTGCACTCTTGTATTACCTCCTCAGAGATTTCTAAACTCCTCAATTACCTGGGTCTTGAACGTGAAGCTGGACATATAGCTGGGACATGTTTAACAACCTTACTCAGTTTTCCATGAAATACAAGTCCAGCAGCAGCAAAATTAGTGTCTGAAATCACCACGCCTTACTTGTTATCAGTATTTCCTCGTGATTTTTTGTAGTTTGCATAATCCTCTAAAATGGAATCAACATTCTTCTTGGCAGGAAGATAGAAGAGCTACAAAAGAAATAAAACTGAACAAATACAAGTTGTCTATTTTATGCAGACATTTATATCTGCATGCTAAATTTGAACTCATGTACATAATAAGGACATTTCTAGAATAAAATTAACAGGTTAAGATGTTAAATGTTATTAAACAAACACCCAACTGTTTTAGTTGTGCATACCAATTAACCCCAGTAATAGCCACTATATCCACGTTTCCATTTAACACCTGTGCTGCTCAGCAGCAGCCTGATGATGAACTGCTAGTCACCCCAAGAGCAAAAGGTACGCAGCAAAGTGCACACACGCCCCTACAGACCTGCCTACACCAGACCACACAGCAGCTACAACAGCAACGGTGACCATTTGGCTGTTCTTCTGTCTGCTGCTCTTCCTGCATCTGCAGCTCAGCACCCGGCACTACTATTGCTGTGAAACAAATAAGCCTGCCGAGCACCCGCTGGGAATTTTCACTGCGCATGCAACCTGAAGAGAATCACAGCTTACAGAATTGAAGATGAATATTCCTAGTCACAGTTTACCAAGGATTAACTTCCATCTTTAATACCATACACAGATCATCTGCATGCACAGACATTGGTTCAGTCATGTACGGCAAGGCTCAGGAATACAGCCAATTCCTGGTTTTTTTGAGGCACAGCCCCCAATTCACTTCTCTGTCTCCTTTCACGAGAGCACTACAGCCTGACAACATTTGGGAAAGCAAGTTTCCAGGACTGGAGTCAGCATAACACATAGTGGTGCTTACGCACTTTTACTGCTGATGCAACTTGACAATTTGTATTTGCCAAGAAAAGTCAACCTTATCCACGTAGGACTTCAACAAGATTTTTGCATGTCTAGGAATGCAAGAACAGAGACAGTACCCTGGAGTAGCAGTAAGTTACAGCATACAATTGCAGCCTATCAAACAATAACAGTTTTCAACAGCATTATTTTCTATGCTTCTTGCCAATTTTAGTAGCAGTTTCATACAAGAAATAAGTCACGATCTATTAATATGTTTTAAGCTCATGAAAGGGTTTTGTATTTTTAAAATGGAAGTTTAATTTACTGTATGAGGAAGCTTTATATGGAACCAGCCTGGCAGAAGTGAAGAATCACTGTCCTAAGCGACAGCATTCTGTCAGAGCTGTAGAACAACCTAAGACACTTGCAGAACTTGGCAGTGACACATAAACAAGGCAGGAAGTAGCTGAGATAAAATAGACATCACCTGCCATGTTCCTACAGACCAGTTCTCTACCAACTAAGTAAACTGTTCAAAGCGCACCAGCAGGCCAAGCATGCATAGAGTTAACACCTCACTTAAAGCTTAAGTAAGGGTTTTTTTAATTATTTGCCTTTCTAGCTTATGCTTGATTAGACCAAGTCTATTCTATGACTTTACATGCAACTCTGCTGAGCCACAGTCCTACTCACAGGTGACCTTTGGTTAAAATCCAACCGGAATGAGAACTGTCAAGTAACCCATCAAGCTCGTGTCAGACTCTACAAGAGATTTTGCTACACTGCACTTGAAGAGGATATTAAATTCTAGTTTGAGTGTCCTTGCCTATGTATGGCCAGGTTGTTCTTTTGACAAATTACCTGCTTTTGCCTGGTGATCAAGTCCCAGTCATCTACCAGCCATGGTTTCAGCTCTTCTGGGATTTTCACCTTTACTTCAACTCTGTTCATAAATGTTTCTTCCTGAAAAAAGTGAAGCCAGATCTGTTTCTTTCAGATAACTGTCCAAGCTGAGTTCCCATTATCCTTGTTTTCACAACTGAAATATACCACTGGACTGAGGAATTACTACAGTAATTACTGTAGGCTCCACAGGGAAAAAGGAAAGTGGATTGACAGTAGCCCTGAAGAGGAGGACTTGGGGGTGCTGGGGGATGAGAAGCTCAACACGAGCCAGCAGTGTGTGCTGGCAGCCCAGAAAGCCACCCGTGTCCTGGGCTGCATTCCCAGCAGCGTGAGCAGCAGGTCGAGGGAGGGGATTCTGCCCCTCTGCTCCGCTCTGCTGAGACCCCCCTGCAGTGCTGCATCTGGCTCTGGGATTCCCAGGACAAGAAGGATGTGGAGCTGTTGGAGCAAGTCCAGAGGAGGCCATGGAGATGATGTGAGGGCTGCAGCACCTCAGCTNGGTTCCGGATTTGCAACGTCAGGCCGTGTCCCCCCGACAAGCCCTCCTTCCGCCAGGTCCAGTGTAGCCAGTTCAACCCCATGCTCTACAAAGGGAAACTCTACAGGTGGTTCTATGAACTAGTTTAGATTTTTCAAGGCCACTTCGGAACCTCAGTTTTACAAGTTGCATCATTTCACACTGCCATACTGCAGGACAAAGTATTGCTGTCTATATTTCTCAGCAAAGAAAGAAATTTTCTATCAAAAATTCTGTGAGAATCAAAAATACATACACTTTCAACCGTTGGATCTACTCGAGCCCTCTTCTTCCTAGGAGGCTGAGGAGTCTCACTGGTACTGCTCCCTTCTCCAATTCCTGGAGCTGTACAGAAAAAAGACATTATGCTGCTTAAGAAATCTGGTAAGTCAGTAAGAAATACCAGTAAAAAAAGATTCAGAAGAAGGATTTAAGACTCAGATTTCTCTAAGGTTACTTTTTCTGTTTGTTTTTGTTTTAAATATTACTTGTATTCTGGAAGACACATATTTGTGGCAATTTAAACTGCTATATATACACTTATCCAAAAATAGACATTTCTGCACTAAAACCAAACCAGTATGTCAGTATCTATAACCTTCTTGGGAAGAGTTTCTGGAACCAGCAATTCAGCTTTGCAGATATTTCATCTCCATCTCAGTAAGAAAACATAATTTTGACTCATTAAATTATTTCAACAGATCCATGGAGATATCACTTCGCTTTTCAATTGCCAGAGGTCAAAATCTTGACAGACTGAAACAAGCAGTTTGTGTACAAACCAGAAGAGTATACATTCCTCCTGACCAAGAGGAAGAGACATCTGAAGTCCAAGAGGAACAACACGAGGTGATAGTAAGTAAACGTAGTAGAGGCAGATTTAAGGTCTTATTCCACCTAAGAATCCTTCACTAAGGATATCCATTTATATACAAAATAAAGACATACTTACTTTTCTGTTTGTTCTTTTTTGTTTTCCTGCAAGAAGAACATAAATTATTGCAAATATAAAGATAGCAGTACTTAAAGAATCGAAAGTAGAAAGCCAGAAAAATTGTCCGTAAGTTCAGAACAATGAGCGAATACTCGGTGACCTATGGAGTATTTAAATAAAAGCACATGAAAAATGTAGAGATGACTTAGCATCACAGTTATGACACTACAAGATTTTTCAAGTAATGGGCTAGAATTCACCATTTTGCGGGGGGCGGGGGGAATCACTAAACTTAAGTCTACAAAAGCCCAGAAGGCACACCAAGAACACATGAGTATTTAAAAACCGTACTGACTGACTCTTACGCAAGTAACATCTATAGATGTTTCATACTTTCCAAGTGCTCTTGGAAAACTACACTAGATTTGTAGGTGGTTTATTTCTGTATTTCAGGGATCACTTAGAGACAGAATATGGGACAAAGGAACAGAAGTGCTGGGAATTATCAGATAAATCTGATAGCAAAGTACTGAAAACCCACACAGTTTTACCACTACAGCAGTAGAGGGAAGTTTAAACAGCACTATCAGAATTACATCCATGAAGCTGCACGGACTGCCTACAGCTTTTAGGGGAGATTGCGATTACACTCACCACTTACTAGAAATATTTGGAAAGGTACTAAATAGTGCTGTCCCTAATATTTATCTTCTTCCAAATGCTTCTCTCAACACTTACTGTTTCTAATTTATACATTTCACACTTCTCTAAAGTCTCTATCCTTAGCCCTTATCTTTATTCCAAATGAAGAGCTGTACTTCCAAAAATTTAAAGACACCTGAAATACAATGTACACAACATATAAATATTCAGATAGGTTGAGAGTATCAATGGCAAAATTAAACTGTCTTAACAGTTATTTTTGTTATTATCTGAACTTTGTATATTCACTAACCATTTTCAGAAAATTTTAATTAAGAATACTACCAGTCATGTTTCAAATTGTTCACTATTAATAGCAGTCCAGTTAAATCTCTCAGAAAATTGTAGATTGTGTGGATAAAACTCTTTACCAGTACAAGATTATTTCCTTGGAAATTCACCACTATCTCAAGTGACTCTCATATTCAGGCTTTGAACTGGGTTTATCTGGGTCAGGAAGTAGGCAGAGTTTCTAGGAAGGTCCGAAGATAGCAAGAGTAAGACTTTTTTCAAGCTTCAAGTCAAAAAAGCATTAGGCTTAAACTGGGCAGAACAAAGATCATCTCTCTCCAGGAAGAAGGAACAATTGCCAAGCTAAGTCACTGATAATGGACTTGTGTAATGAAGAGAAAGTCTTTTCTTCCAAACCTAGAGTAAACAAGGAGGAACAGGGAGTTCTTTCCAGAATTAAAATCACAAGATAAAAATAATTTTAAGCATTACTCTAGAAGCAGAGTCTTAAAAAACTGGGACAGGCAATATGAAGTACTTAAAGAACTACCACAATTAAGACAGTAAACCACATCTGTGTTACTGAAGCATAAACTCTAGCATCAACCATTCTAGGCAGTTGCTTGTGCTCTCCCACCTCATTCCTTATATTTCAAGTCATATGCCTCTGCTTCACATCAAAGCAGCCATCTGTTTGCAAAGTCTAAAAGACAAATCTGAGTTACAGAACAAACAGAAAGAGCTAAGGTTAGAGACAAAACATTAGCATTAGATTTTTTGATAGCCTGGCTGTCTAGAATAATACTCTTCACTAGTGAAGGCAGCTGTGCAAGGTGAGGTGCTGCTGTCATGTACAGTAACCGAAGCATGCAGTGTACTCGATCTCCAGGAGAAAGATGCGGCGCCTGCATTACAGAGGTTATAGACAGCCCCATGGATAGAAATTGTAGCTCAAGAAGTTGAAATGTATCTAGATAGGTTAAAACACATCTTTTTGTGCCACTTCACAACTGCATTAGCAACAGCAAGCCCTACACTGCTGTATAGGAGCAGTAAGCTTTCATCAGCTTCTGTTTATACAGCAAGTACAGCCCAGCTGCTGTTCTTCATTCACAAATTTCGCTACTGGCTGGCATTTTTCACTGAGAACTGACAACAAAACTAAAAAGCAGCATGGAAGTTTCAAGGAAGCTTCTGTGAGAAGAATTTTTATTAAAAGACTGAACAGAGCTGCAAGGTGCTAAAGATCTTGCAGTACCAACTTAAAGGATGCATCCTTTGAGTCAGAGATTACCTCCTCAAAGACGCAGGGTCAGCAGTCAGTTCTGGTAAGAGGCCAACCCAGCCCTCATTGCAGGGTTTTATTCTAGCAGAGCAGGAACACACAGCTATAACAAGGATATTCAAGTATTAGAGATCAAAGCGTGAGACTGAATTAGAAAGCCAAAATAAATGAACTACTGACATAACCATCTGAAATTGTGTAGAAACAAGACAATCAGTAGGAAACAAATGGTACTACAGCTTACAGAACAGCTCACAACAGTGAAATGCTATATATCAAAGGTGACAGAAGGAAAAGCAGCAGCCCATGCCACAACAGCATAATACTGAACTTCCAGTCTCAGTATCCGAAACAGGACTGTGTTCATGATCAAAGGGTGACACTAAAGAGGATGCCATAGAAGACAACATAGTCAAAGACTGCACTTCACCTTTCCACAGACATTCATCAGAAGAAAGATAATCAAGTATCTGTCACAGAACCTTGCGTACCACCTCAAGAAGCCAGCAATCTTTGCACAAAAGAGTTGGTGTTAATGCTCAGAGCTCCAAACTGGAGTGTCTTCTTGGACATGTCTAGAAAACTGTCAGCAGAAAATAAAAACAGCTTAGAAAATAGAATTCACCACAGACAAATGACATCAGGAAAAAAAACCAAGCCTTTGGAAGGTTTATTTACTCCACAACAGTTAGGAGTTCATGACCAGGCAGATAAAAATGTGGTGGACAGTATTTTACTTTCCCAAAATCCACCTGCCTTTTAAAGGGACTTAGAGGTCTAAGTTCTACAATACATGGTTAAGATATGAGCAGCAGAGAATGAAGATAGCTACCACTTGGTCTCAGGTATTTGAGTTCAATACATTCGTAAATGCCAGAAAAAAGATTAGGTGCCAGTTTACTGATAAAACAACAGTTGTGACTAAGCAGTATGACATCATAAAGTCTCTCCTAATACAAGGTGACTAGTAATAAAAAAGTAAATTAAAATATTTAAGTGTGAAAAATAAGTACCTTGGAAAAAAAGGTATGAAATTGGCCACTATTGCTCAAGTACCTTAGTCACTTAACTGTGAGAAGCAGGATTCCTATTAAGATTCAATTAAACCATCAAACTTTATTAGCAAAAGTATAAACCCCAAAGTCTGGGTTATATACATGTCTCCTGTGCCTGGTCAGGCAACCTGGCCTTAGAAGGCACACAATAAAACTAGAAGTAGTAAAGAGAACAAAGAATAGTTGGTAGTGGACAACAGCTGCTACACCAGGAGTAACCGGGCAGACAAGGGCTTTCTCAAGCTGACAAATGGGGAAGAAGTGGGGTAATGTGGTAGAGGTATCCCTAGCGATAAAACATGAAGCTCGAAGAACTAATCAGTCTTTCCTCAAGACAGATGAAAGACCAAAGAAACCAAAGCAGCTGACATTAAAAAGGCAGGAGGAGTCAACCTCTTTCCTCCCCTCTTCAACACAGTACTGAATTAAAATGAGAACACGCTGCCACAAGATGATGGGGATGCCAGAAGTCCAAATGGTTCAGCAGTTATTAAATATAAGACAGTCCTACAAAGGGTTATGAAACCCATCACATGGATACAGCCTACAGCTCTAAAGTCCCTTAATTACAGGCTGCTAGAAGCCAAAAGGGTATTTGGGGGAGAACAGCGTTCTAGGCTTGACTCCCTTGATTGTCCCTAAGCACATGTTACTGGTGGCCATCAGACAGCAGAAGACATTAGGACAATCTCCGGCTTGAGCCGGTATAGCCATTCCAATGGCATTACAGCCCTAGACAACCGGCATGTAGGCAGTGTTCACATGTTGCTTGACATTTAGAGGACTTGCAGTAGCTTGTGAGAGCGCTACGAGCTGTGCCAAAGATAGCAGAGGATGCCACAGGAGACATGCAGCAGGAGCATACGCTTTTGAGTAATACGTTCAGATTAAGAACAAGACTTCTACTAGAAGAAAACACAGTAACTCCCATGTTGAAGTTGAGATACTGTTTTGAGAGCATCTCTGATGAGATTGCTTGCATATATCTCATCTAAAAACAGATGCCATTCTCAAAGTTGTTATTCAGAGCCTCCGGAACACTCTCAGCTGCCCATCTTTTTTTCCAAGCACCTCTTAACTCTGATTTTTTACTCATTTTTTTGGAAGTTAATCATATTAGGCCCATCAAAGGTAGCATCAACTCTTAGAAGTTGGAATTCAGCAGAGCTACATATAAAACAGTCTGGAGAAGCCAGTATCTGTAGTGTTGTATTTCATTTTTGGCAACCTGCTATAACCATACTGAATTTTTTCTTCTATGATAGCTTCTAGTTATAAGACAAATAATTCTTTTAAAAGCATGCATATTTCTATTTGATCAAATATTGCTTACAAATGGTCTCAAAAGCTTTTCAAACCAGTTGCTGCAGTTCACAGAAAAGGTTAATTCTGAACAGACTCAAGCCAACAATAAAAATATAGCACATTAAGGAGCAGGATCAAACCTCACATTTCTAACACCACCTATCATAGCAGCCTCGCTCCCAAGACTTACAGAAGATAGTGGAGTTTGTTACCCATTTCCATGGAAGCAGAACTCCAGGCTGCAGTAAGCATGCAGACCAACTGTAACCTAGAACTATCCAGTTTCAAAAATCTGACATCAGTTGTCCTCCACTTTTTAAACAGTGGACACACTGAAGCATTTGGCTACTCGTAACATACCCTATCCCAACTGAAAAGGTATACATTTCACAGAAACTAAAAACTTGTAGTCTATACTGGCTTTAAAAAACCCACCAAAACGATATACTGCAGTACTTAAAACCGTTAACTGAATTGCTACCAAAGCTTACATTATTACAACTGAGGACTTTAAGAGTCTCTTAAAGAAATCTATGAAAGCAAGGAGATTTGATTTCAGGATGAAAATCCTGGTTTGACAATCCATCCTTAACTCACCGCGTCGATATTGTAGGGGTCTCCAAACAGCAAACAGTATGCGCTCCATCTCGTCTGAAAAATCTAGGCACAATGGGGGTTGAGTTAAGGAAAGAATGTCAGACCTAGTGTTTAGCCTTAAAGAGAATCTATTTAAGATTCAAAATTTTACCTTTTTAGCAGCATGTTATAGTCTTACTGAACATTCCTGGAGGATAAGTTGTGCTTAGATTGTTATTTCCCTTCCATTATTGTTTGGCTATCTGAAGAATAAGTTTCAAAATATAAGTTACCTTTCCTTTTGTTCAATCCTCCAAGAATGCTACAAAAGGTAAATTTTGAGGCCCAAATAGGTTGACAGTGTTACCCTTTTAGATAGTTGCGTGATCAGTTTCTCCCCCTCCCCACCATCAGTACTTTACGTATCTCCAATGACTTTAGTTTTACAACAGGAGAACAATCTAGAAGTTTTATTTTGGAACTGTATTTTGAGATTTATTTTTTTTTTCAGAAGCCATCTTGCCTTTAGCTGTAAGCAGGATGTGAGAAGCAGTAGTTTGGTCAGTAATATATCGGTATCACAACCCTGCATCACTGCTAGGGTAAGTCAAAGTATTTCTTCGCCCTCAGCCTCCAAATGGGTAAGAAAAATAGGGAGACTTTGTTGAAAGAAGCACAGGTCTAATTTAGAAAGATGCGTTGGATACAGGTAATGGCTAGAGACTAGGAGCAAGATCAGTGCAACGAGCATATGGGACCCTGTTATAAACAACTTCCATAATGCAAGGCTGCTGTTCTAATGACAATAGCTCTTCTTCCCCTTTGCAACTCTGAAAATCCACCTTCAAGGAATTAATTTTTCCAATCAACATGAAACAGAAGTGTCAAGAGAATTCGCTTATGGTCTGTTTTGCCATCCTGGAAACAACCACCTATGCTGAGGATAGTGATGACAGCAAAAAGCAAAGCCACGCCCTTTCCCCAACTAGTTCCAACCAGAGAGTAGAGACAGACCTGGTAACTTGCTTTCAAGCTTTAGAGTTACACAGAGGCCTAAGATGAAGTCATTATTGCTGTGTGGGTCTCCCTTGGATGCAACATTATTAGGTGTGGTTGAAACGATTAAGCCAACTTTGATGTCAAGCACAGGTTAACATTTAGCATTTCCTCAGCCAGAGAAAACTGCAATCAGACTGAACTACCACGATGACTCAAGCTGACAGTACGGGGAACCTAAGCCTGAAGTTACCGTTGGCATGTTCTCTGTAATGCAGATTTTAGACATTTACAATTGAGTCATCACTACCTCTGTCAAAGTTACACATTAAATTAATTCTACTCCCACTGACTAAAATGCAAGACAGCTCAGGTACAACAACCCCTTAAGCAGTAATGGCCATAATTTAGATCTGCTTTAATTAGATTTTAATGACATGCATTAGGAACTGTCTAAACAAACATTTAGTTTGGGGTTTTTCCCACTCCCAACTGAAGACAAACAGGTGACTCTGTCCCTGCCAGAGACCTGTCCTAAGCCGAGAGCACACACCAAACCAGCGGTGGTAAAGCTCTGCAGTGCCTTCAGCAGCAGCCCACAAGGCAGCATGCACGGGCCGATCCGTTGGACTCCTCGTTCCAGAGACCAAGAGCCACGTTACAGCCTCGGCTAGGCTTCAACTAATCCCAAAGTGAAATCTGCATTCAGGATCTAGAGCGAAACACCCACAGCTGTACCCACTACCGCTGCACTTCTCAAATCAGTGGTATGTATTTCATAACAAAGATGCCCATAAACGAGACATGAGATCTGAGGCTGCTGCCAAATGCTGCTCCTCTTAGGAACTGATGTCATTTCAGCAGCTTTCTCGTGAAGACCAGAATCATAAATGAAGTTAGGAGTTCAAAACATAACATTAATATTGACCATCTTCATAATTAAGTGAAGTACTACCCCAAACAGAAGAGTTCCATGGCACATGAGCAAAGCAGTAGAGCTGTACTGACTGTATGAGAATCTAACCGTCATGCAAGCCTATTCTGAAAAACAAAAAGGATGGAATGAAAGAAATCTGACAGTTTCATCCTGAAATTATTTTTTTCTAATAAATGTCTGAGCTTGCTTCTGGTCTCTTATGATGCAAAACCATTTTCAATAGCACATGGGTTTAGTTTTGTCAAAAACAGCAAAACAAAGACTCCTTAAATAGCGTTTTAACAGTTGTATAGTAAGAAGGCAAGGTATTTTAAGGATTTTATTCAAAAGTGCTTGCACAGCTTGGAAGAACTGTTAAATTCTATATAGAAACCGATTTCACCAAGCTACACAAGGCTTACGAGGACTCACCACTTTTTGAGTGTCAGTTCACTAACTTAAGAGGAATAGAGTGCAAAAGTAGTACAGAGCATTCGTGTCTACTCAGTACCTTGACTCAGTATTAAACACTGCACAATCCAAGAAGGCAATTTTAATAAAATACTTCAACAAAGGCTTTTTTGATACCACAAAAGTAAACACAGCTTTTGTACAGCTTGTGTCAGAAGTAATGCAGTTTAGTCTGCAGAACCATTCTAAGAAAAACACTATTTAGAGATCAATAGCAAAACTGACAAGCAAAAGTCTGGGATGGTTTTTTTGGGGGTGCGTGGGGATGGGTTGGTTTTTTGTGGGGGTTTTTGTTTGTTTTGTTTGGTTTTGTGTTTGTTTTTTTTTAAAAAAAAAAAAAGTTTCTTACACTTCAACATTTTTCTGCTGCAGACCAGAAGTCTTCTTGCCCGGAGCAGCACCTCTCATCTTCCCCTCTGCATATTGTTCCCTTTAAAAACAGTAAATTTGTAAATAAGACTTTAATGGAAAAAGAAACTTGTTTTCCCTCGAAGGGTAACAGCTTATACAAAACATTTAAAGAATGTCTAGCAAATAGCTTTGAGAATCAGTGTGTATCAGGAACAAATTCAACTCAATATCAAGAAGATTTAGGCTTCTTCATACAACAGCAGCATGAACACCCACTTCCTCCCCCTCCCACCATCTCTGTTATTCTGAATCACATGGAAGCAGCACACTGCTTCTGAAAAATAGAAAACAACTTCTCAACAAAAGCATTTCTACTAAAGAAATACAAGATTAGCATGCATAAAAATCTAAGTACCTGTAGGCATCCTGAAGCTGTATGAGAAGATCCTTACCTCTTAATGTATTTTAAGGATCCTGCACAAGGATCATTTTTAGGCCCTCATTTTCCACATTGCAGGATGTACTTGCAGTTGGTCAGACTGCCTCTCCGTTTCACCAACCTACCCTTCCTTAAAGCTTCAAGTCACCACTTTAAAAACTAAGCAGCAGCTTGCCCTTTCTAAACTGCTAAAGGACAAAGATCAGAACATCTCTGTGAGCCAAAGCATCTCAAGAATAAATGAATACATTAACACCTCTTGAAGGCTTTTTTTTTTTTTAAACTCATTAACTTCCCTTGATAAATAGCTGTTGGATTGAAGCTCTATAAAAAAAATTATTTACTGTCAAGAACCTCTAACAAAAATACTTACTGATTGGCCTTTTGAAGTTCTTTTTGTTTCTGCAAATTGGTATCCACGTATTTGAGCACTCTGCTTTCTGGAACCCATTCATCCCAGCTGAAAAAAATTAAAACAACAAACGATCATTCAAAACCATAATATAATTGCATTCTACATGCAATAGTCAATTAAAAGCTTCACAGACTGAACCCTGCTTTTGTGTCAAGTCATGGACTGGCACAACTGAAAGTGTAAATTACCAAACATATTCCCCACTGACTGAAGCTGTAAAGATTTTTCTAGGGAAGTATAACCCTCAGTCATTTCCAAACCGTTTCCCAAACTTGAAGGATGGGCAATTTAGGAGGGAGGGGACTGTCTTTAGTTTAAAAGAAGCATCTCAGGAAAAAAAAAAATTCTACACTTACTAAATGATGGGACACCTGTAGCCACAACTATATCATGAAGCAAGTTTCCTTTATCTATTCCAACATTTTATAGGTTAACAAATTCAGCAATAAGATCTTACTGTAAGAAGAAGAGCTCTGATTTCTGTCTGTGAAGGAAACCAAGATGGCATGAATATTTGAAGAATCTGAAGTGAACGATTTAAGAGAACAGGTGTTGGGGAAATTGCCATTACGAGCAAGAATTCCACTTTGACAAAGAGTGGATTATCTGAGCAATCTGACAATTTATTTTAAATAAAACACATTAAAAGTGGCCAAGTTATTCTAAAGTACACAAGTTAAAGCTCTCTCTATAAAGAGTTCTGTGTCATTTTCATTTCATGGCAATAGCTGCCAGTCTTGGAACATCAAGGTGGCAAAACCAATGCCACTACAGGAGTCCAAGGTCCTCAAGAGCCTTAAGACAAGGCAAGCTTAGCATCCAAAAGTTAGAGAAATGCATGTCCAGCTGTACACATGCTAAGACTATGTTTTTAAAATAGTGCTTTGGTCAGATATTACTTATCTTACTCCTGCCTGTACAGCTGCAAGAGACCTTCAAAAGAAGTGCTATATAACTGTGTGGCACATTATACTATACGATGAAGAAACTTTTTTGGAATCCTAACTGTTGATATTTGCAAAAAAATTAAGTCGTCAAGCAATTAAGAAGTAACAAAAGGACTACAATTATAGAAACCAAAATTAAGGAGTGATATTGCCCCAGTTGTCTAGATCTTGCAGCAATGCCACTTTTAATGTAGTTAATTGGAAGCTCGAAGGCAAAAAAACTCAAAACAGCGCAAGCAAGAAAAGCAGGAGTCATGACATCACTTATGGCACCCGTCAGAGATAAACAAGGAGAGGAAGTATCAAATTTATGCTGCCTCATTAATGTACAGCAGCCACCATAAGAACCAATTACACTCCCTGTAACTGTCGGTGCTTACCGTAAAACATTTATCTGTCCATTTGACAGGGAGGGTGTGCAGATGCATTTAAAAAAGTTATATATTAAAACACGAAGTTCAGCTTTTAGTCACATCAGTGAGATCAAGATATTAGTGACTAAGTCTTTGCTTTAGAGTCTGCAGCATTGAAACAAAACCAAACCAAACAGGAAAAAGCGCTCTCCAAAAGACTTCTGGAGTCTGAAGAGCTGAAGTGTCAAGTATGTAAGTGTGATAATCTCATTTAAGTATTCACCTTCAATTTATTACATGGAGAAGTCTTTATTCTTAAGAAATCTCTCACCTAGAATCCTACCATTTTTGCAGAAAAGGAAAAAGTATCTCTAACTTTATATTAGTGTGAGAGGTAGGATGAAATACAGGCTAAACCTGCTCCTGTGAAGGACTACACCAGACAGCCTTTCCCACTCTGAACACAGCCTTCACTAAGGCGTGCTTCTCCAAATCTTTGCTGCCAAAAGCAGTATAAAAGTAAAGTACACTGCGTATTTGAGTAGAGAGGTTTGCTTCACCTCAGTAGGGGTTCCTTCTCCTACCAACACATACAAGGAAGTTTTTGTACTGGCTATTTCTGCCAGGGAGAAATTACAGTAACTGTTTTCAAACTCAAACAAACAGAATGCTATAAAGCATTCCCATTAGTCTACTGACATGCTAAGCTAGTCTGTCTGTACAACCAAAGCTCTGAAGGAAATTGTTAGTTAGGCAATGTTTTCATTGTGTTACTATATATCATTGGCTTATATATAAAAATCATTTAAGTCCATTTCTGAAACAATCTCCTAACAACACAGACATGGCAGTGCTACTCCTCCAAGCTCCCATTCCAAAGAGCAAAGCCTGCATTTCCCCATACAGGAAAATGAAATGCTGCTTTCATTTTATGCAATACTTACTTTTTATTCCAACCACTGTAATGGATAAAGTATTTCACTTGCTTGTCCTTTATGGCAACCTTTACACACTGGAACAGAGAAGAAAGTTCAGTCAGTACCAATGAGAACAAAGTCATCTGAATGAGGTTTTTTTCTTTTTTTAGTTTTAAGAGTTTAATCATGCAGAGATTTCCATGCAAGCGACTGAAATACTGACAGCTATTTCACAGCAGAAAGTAAGTTCTCTACCACAAGTTACTGCCTATTTATGGATTTGGAAGGGCTAGGCAAACAAGCGACTCTGCACAGTTATCCAAAGGGACACCTTCATTCACGCGAAGGATCGGAAACCCCTGAGGATGACCAGAAGAGTAAACAAGCAGTCACTTCTCTACCCCCAGGTTAGCCAAAAGCCATTCACTAGAGAGCTTGTTCACATGCAGGCCCCTACCTCACAGACAGGTAGGCTGGCTGAAGTAGAGGAGTCTTCAAAAGTAAAATAAATAATATGGATCTCTACAGCCACAGAGAGAGCATTATATTCAGCAGAAAGAGTTGCAGTAAGGGCTTTTTCTAGGTTAAGAACGTATACATGAGGTAAATAAAAACAGTTATTTCCATCAAAAGACTGGCCTACGAGTACAGTAACTTCCTTAAGCAGCAAGATTAAGATGAGACCATTAAAAAAGGGAACAAATACACAACAAGGTTACTCCAACAATACCACTCAGATGCAAAAGCATCCCTCACAAACTTTTCTGCCTTAGTTTTAGCACAGCCCTACTTGCAGGTCAGCCTGCAAGACCCTGCCTCAGCTCATCCAGGGGAAGGTGTTCAGGTGAGCCCAACAGCCAAGCACGCTGCCCGGTAACACCACAACTTCCTCCTACCCCTGCAGCCTGGCACGCGAGAGCTCAAGACACCACATCTATATAAAAGAAAGACATAGCAGAGATATGTCTCTTCCTGCAAACACATAGCCCAGAACAGAAACTACATAACCCACCTCACATCCCTGAGCTTCTTAGGTATACCAAATTAAATCCACCAGCTTCGGCTTGGGTAAGGCACTTCATCCAGGAAGGTATCAAGTCTTGCTCTCGATACACTGAGGTACAGACGCCACTGTACAACTTCACAGTGAAATGATGAGGGTGTTATAAAACATGAAGAATCACCCTCTTTGGCTCTAGCTTTTAGTCCCTTTTAAAATTTTTTTTTTCATTGAAGTAAAAAAATTACTTATAAAAGTCATAATTGCTATTTTCTTTCCATGCTAATTAAGTTACCTCTAAGTATTTGAGAGGCCAGAGCCTTCAGCTGCACAGCACTTTCTCAAGACCTTTGTGGTGACTCCTTCCTGCACCCTCTCCAATTAAAAAAAAAAAGTAATTGTCAACATAGAGAGGAACATCATATTTCAGTACTAATCTCCAAAATGCCATGGAACTTAAACTCAGTTCTCACCCAGACTTGCAACCAGAAGTAAGGAAATTCTAATCTTGTTTGATATACTACTATACCAGTGGCTCATTTTGACAGTCCTGGAGTTAAAGGCAGCCAAATACAGACTGTATCCTTAAGAAGTGTCTACTAAATGAGCATGAAGTCAAAGATGACTCAAATATATTCCTGTACCAAAATATTTTCCTTCCTGCTGGGGGTTAGAAGATTCTTAAGTGAATCAGGAACAAACTGACTTGTGTATTGAGACTCACAGAAGAGAAATAGATCAGAGGAACAGGAAGAAAGCTAAGGTTATCGTCCATTACTACCTAGATTTCTTTGTAAAATTAAGCCCAGTTCCTTCTGCCATTTCAGGAGCCCAGAAGGATCCAGACTCTCAATATAAATAGCCAGCCAAAAGCTATCTTGCCAAGTGGGGCATCCCTCCTAGCACCAAGCTGGCAGAGCCAGTTCCTGCGACACTCGTTCCACGCTTGCGTGAAGAAGAGGCACAGCACAGAATGGAGAAGCACACCACTGTAACAGCTCTGGGCTGTTTAACTGACCAAAGAGTTAAGACTGCTGCTAACAGGAAAACAGAAGCCTCGATGACTCTCCTCTCCATACTAGCACCTGGGCAGGCACTGACAGAAGGCAGCGCTCTGACCACACATTCACAATGAACTTGTCCTCCAGAACAAGGAAGAGAACAGAGTAGAATCACTGAAGTGAAAGTGGTTTAGAGAAGCATATCCCCTGTCAATGCTTTGGACATTATTTTAACATTAGAATGACTATTTCCTGATAGCATGAAAAGAGATGTCAAGTATTTCTAGTGGCCTCCCTACTACCACCTCTCTGAAGTTGTCCCATCAATTAACATTTACTGACACTAAAACCTAATGGATTCACATCTCTGTTTAAGGTGCCCCAGGAATTTCTGCAAGTCTTCTAATCCACACAGCTACAAAAGCCCTTTGTTTCAGTTTCAGAGGAAGTCAAAACAGACAGTCAAATTAGGAGCTAAACCTTCAGTAAAACAGATGGCATTGCAGTGACATCTGCTTATGGCCCACAAGAAAAGCACCTCACTGAAAGTGTTGCAGCAGAGGCCTGACAGAGGCAGCAGAGATACTCCTCCAAGTCACAAATTTGCAATGCATGGCTTCTGTAGTTAAAAAGCCAGAACTGAGAATGCCACTTCCTTTGTCACTTCAGTCCAGCATTATCTTCTGCGGTGTTGTCCCATTTGAAGACTACCAGTTGTACTCAGCCACCTACACCTCTGAGGAGGCTCAAACTGCAGGTAACTTACTAGCTCATGCATTAGCACCACCACCAAGTCCTAGGGGCACAAATGCTTCCCAGTGTTCTGGGAACACAGGTGTATCAGGTGTTCAACACATAGATCACCCGGCCTTTAGTAGTTTACCAGAACAGCTGCATAGTACCATTGGGGTTTGTGAAATTTTTCTATAATATAGAGCTCCAGGATTTAAAACTAATTAATTTCATACATTATCAGGTTTTTGTTCATTTTGGTTTCAGTCCTTAATCCCATCTATAGTGAGGCACAGCAGGTAAACTAATACAATTCCTTATTTTCCCAGGGAACAGTCAGAAAGGTCTAAGCAACCACACATACCTTTGCTTCATAAAGGAGAGGTCCATGAAAACAAAGCACTCGTTCACCTGTAAGAAAGTTGCAGATAAACACGTTAGAACACCATCAATATCCCATTTCTGTAAAATATACATCAAGTACAACATAGAATGAATCCAGTGTCAACCTAGAAAGAAAGTCAAAGGCAAACACTGATTTGAGAAGCAGGCTGGTGTTTGAGAAGCAAATTCACTCTCGTACAAAAGATGATCAGAGCTCTGATTATTTAGGCCATGAAGCAAAGATTCCTGAGGACCTCCCCGAAGAGCACTTGTGCAAGGACAGCTGCACGCAAACTGTGTCCAAGCCTGCCCAGGGTTTTGCAGAACGGCTGGTTACTTCAGCAAACAATTGGCACCAAAACAGACATTCCTGCCCACACTTCCAGCCACTGCCAACTGAAGTTATAGACACCCTTGCCTCCTGTTTCAAAGCTGGGATAGAGAACTCCTTCAAAGCCTTGAATTTCAGATGCCAGAACACACTGGCTGGATACGAATGGACTACTTCAGCCTGAGTACTCTAGCAGTGAGCAGGTAAAATCATCTTACTGCAAGGGATTCTTTAGTCTCCAGGACACTGCATTTCGATTCAGAGCAGGAAATTAGCTCTCTTCTGAGATGTCACCTCTGCACATTAAGCTTCTGACCCAAATGAAAGCGAGTGCTATTAGTGCTCCTTTTCCTGCAGGAAGTACACCACCTGGTATTTCTAGCTCAATGAGGTCAGGAAGAAAGAGACCCCAACATTGTCTCCCCATCCAACTTGTGGGACAGAAGAATGCCAGGTTTGTACAACAGCAAGAACAATTATTCACTTTGTGGTTTTTAAGCAGGAAGACATTGTTCTTCAGTCTGCTTTTTTTTTTTCCTCTCCTCAATGGCAATGTCTTATTGTGCAGTTACACTGTAGGAATTTGAACGTACTTAACACAGGATATCTGAGTACAGATGTTTCCTTCTTGAAAGCTGTAGTACCTCGCATTTTCAGAGAAACAAGCTGCATAATACACTCCAGGGTGTAGCACACATCCAGTTCTTGCCACTATTTCCAGGACATACAGGGCAGAAGAAAGGTGTCACAGTCACCATGTGCATGCTGCGCAGTACACATGCGTAGGTATTTATTCAGTCCTCAGTCTGGGCTGGGCAGGGGGTGTGCAGAACCGGGCTGTCTCACCAGCACCAGAGCTCTGGGTGCCTTCTTCCTTGTGAGCAGCTCAGGAGTGACTGGGAGGGAGGAGGAGGGGACACAGGGGACACCAGTTCTAGGCTATAGGTTTAAAAGTACCCTCCACTAAGTTTTTACTCTGCCTTTCAGAACCGCTTTCTGCATATTCAAGTGATAAGTACAGTCAGTGGCACATTGTACTGTTAACTTTGACTCTCTTGAATCCTGTTCAATTCTGGCTTTATTTGCCTCTTTACCCACGGACACATAACAGGACCTTAATGAAACTTTTAACCAGATGGGCTCTAAACAGACACTCCCTCTGCAAACAGAAAATTAGTGTCCCCACATCTCAATTTTTTTTTTTTTTTTTTTGTGAAGGGGCAGAGCAGTTCTTGCACTCCTTCCCAAAACAAACTTCTGGCAGGGTCAGGGCAGTTAGTTTATCAGGTGGCTGATGACAAACCACCTGATTTTGCCTGAAGCAGATGAGGGAGGCTTCAGACACACCATTTCACCAGCTGTATCTGCTTGTCTCCCAGTCTTGCAACAGCTTCTTCAACCAGCACAGCTACTATCACATTTCAACTGACACATCCAGACTCTGAACAATATGCAACTGTAAATTTACTACTTCGTTCCTATGTTGACTAGAAAGAACTGCTCATGTTTCAGATTATGGAGAGCGTGGGATTGTACAGATTGGATAATAACGAAATCTTAAAACAAGTATTCACAGTAAAGTCCAAGAACACAAAATTAGGTCACAAATTTCAACTGGTAAATTGCTTCTATGTATCAAGAAAGAAAAAGAAAAGTTTAGAAAGGGTCTCACAGAAGTGCCCATTTTGATACATTCAGTACTTTTATTTAAAAAAAAGAAATAAAACAGCCTTATAATCAAGGCTAACAATCTGAATTTACGTTATCCTCATGCATCATAGTGCTTCTGGAAGACACATCTCTATTTCAATTATTATGCAAGGTCTTTCTAGGTAAGATGCCCACAGTTACGAGGAATTATTTTATTTCTTTTTAGAAAACACAGCATGAATCTCAGTTTTGCAGAAAGGGTTCTTCTGTTTTCACAATAACCTCCCAGGCTCTCGCTCCTTCCCAGCTTACTGCAGACACGCAGGCGGCCTCTCCTCTGAATCTACACACCACTTGTTCTCTCCCACATGCTGCCACCGCTGCAGTGAAGCGCCCACACCTATTCCTTATCCCAAAGGCAGTACTTGTAGGAGAACAGCTCTTTAGCTGAAATAGCTGATAGAAAATACCTGACCATGCCCTGTTGACACTCCCGAACACCAAACTACACAGAGCTTTTCTGTTGTGTAAGAATGGCTGCCACCTGGCCAGCACAGACTGCTCAAACAGCAGTTTGCCTCTGAACAGGCACGTCTTCTCCTCAAAAGCTCCTGCAAGTCAGAATTCAGCCACCCACTCCTTCACTGTTTTACACGCAGAGTATTTATAGAAATAAGAGGTTCTCAATCTGTAGATCAAGGATATAACTACCAATGATGTCACCCCATCGATGTCAGAGTGGCATGCTAGCTAGCATCTTCAGAACAGATTGGAAAACACAGAAATCGCATCAGCAGAAGAAAAATCTGCCGTAAGCAACTCAGAAGTTGAATCTGACATCTGAGACGCTCTTGTATTTGCTTTAAAAAAAGTCAAGGTGACCTGCACCTCAACGCTAAGTACCTACAACTCCTAAGTCATTTGTCCAGAAGCTGATCTCATTTCTCATGCCTACATGAAAAACATCAGTCCCTTCATTTTAAGGGTTATTTGTACTTCTAGCTTGACATTTAGGTTTTCCTAGTTTTTGTAGGTTTTCACAAAGAATTCAGTCTTCTCCTCACCCTTTGCTTTGTGAAAAAAGCCAACAGGGATAATTTCTAAGTCTACCTATCACTCTTTGATGTACATTTAGCTTGAAAAACTACAATGAAAATAATTTTCATTTGTCATGCTGTGAAGGGCTACAATAAAGCATTTAAGTCTTAGGCCTGCAGGAAGCTTTATTCACAGCATTTTTCTCCCTTTTAATGTTACAGTTGAGATCAAACATATTTACATTTGTGGAAAAAAAGCCTAAAAATTTTAACTTCCATACTAAATTTAGGTTACTCCTATTCCTACAGCTGTGAAATAAGCAGAATTTCAGGCTGAAATTAAGTTTTAGTTTCTGCAGTTCACTTGATTTCACATTAATTATTATAATGTGAATCAGACATTAAAATCTTGATTATTTCTGCAGGTTAAGAATCCCACTGGCATTAAGCCGTGGCATGGAATGCTGATGCACGATTGAACACGCTCTGACAGCAGCGGCCATGAAGCACATACAATTACAGTGTTGTTTCAGCTACCCAGAATGGCCGGCTTCCAGTCATTCTTCTGCAAACTGTGCTTTTAAAGCAAAATCCCAATCGTGTGGAAAGTCTCACTTAGAAGCCACAGTGAGGGACAGGCAGAGAAGAAAAGGTGAAGCAGGTTTTCATTTACCATTGTCTAGCATTTTCATTTACCTATCTTAGTATCACAACCATTATCTAAAAATCAAGATGTAAGCAAAATAAGTCTCAGAAAAAGCATAATCCTAAACCTTATTCTCAAAAAAAAAAAGATCTGGTGCTTGTAAATACGCATTCCAGCAGAACAGCCAGGTCTAGTCCAATTGCTGCCCCCGTGACTCCTCCTGCATGAGGATCCCTACCTGAGCTCCCCTTTCAAGAAGGAATAAATAATAATCATGTTTCAAACTCAAGAAAATGAAAATCCTGACAAGTTTAGGAGATTTCAACGGTTTTAATGCCAATGAATATCCATGCCTGCAAGAAAATGAAGCACATTTAGAATAGCAGGGGATAGGAAAGCCCCGCATCTTATTGGTAGGCAAGATGAGGAACAGGAAGAGAGACAAAGACTACAGGAATTCAGTTTTTCCACATGTTCTCACATTGCTAGGGCTGAGCAGTGAAAGCTAAAACCCAGACCATCCTCTGTGCTGAGGAGCCACAGACCCTGCAGTCCAAACCCGGCCTAGCTGAAGGCCTCGCCGAAAGCTTGCTCAGGGCTACAGGCACGGTGAGACGGGCCGCTGCAACGACCCTCTGCCGAGCTCCAGAGACCCGGCCCAAGGCGGAGGCTGTCCCCAGCACGGCCAGGCCCGGCCCCTTCGGGTCCCGGGGCAAGGGGGCCAGCTCCCGGCCCGCCCCAGCCCCCGCAGGTTACAGTCTCCTCACAGCCGGGGCACACGCCGGACCGCGACTCCTCAGGAGCGGCGCTGGGATGTCACACCCGCTTTAAACCGCTTCCTTTGTTTCGTTTCGGCCCACCCACCGCCGCAAAGCCAGGGAAACGAACGGCACCAGCGGGTTTAACGCCTGGCTTTCCAGCCAGCGNCTCCTGGAATTTGGGCTTGGGGTCCTGCTTGGGCGCCATTTATAAGTGACTCTCCCTCCTCCCGCCCCCTCCCCGCGGGGGCCTCACCACCTCCGCCGCATTATGCGCGGCCGGCCCCAGCCCCCCAGCGCCGCGCAGGCGCGCTGCGCCCCGCCGCATCCCCCGCGGCACGCTGGGACTTGTAGTCTGCGGCAGAGCACTCCGCATCCAGGGCCGCCCCTCCGGTGAGGGATAAAGTACCAGTGTGGTTTTCAGCCGCTGGCTGCCGGGGCCGGGAGACCCGCGGGTGGGGAAAAAAGAGGGGCGCAAACAAGAAAAAAAAGGGAGAAAAAGGAATGCGCCCAACGTGGGGCTCGAACCCACGACCCTGGGATTAAGAGTCCCATGCTCTACCGACTGAGCTAGCCGGGCGCCACGCGCACTTTTTTCCCTTCACCGTACTCGGCAGCGCCCCCCCGTTCTCAGGCGGAGCCGGCAGGGGTCGCTCGTGCGGACGGGCAGGCCCTTGGGGGCGTGGTCTCATTTGCATATCCAGCATTATCCCCCGGCTAATCACCCTCCCCCGCCGGCGGGAGCGGAGCTGCCGCAGATGCAAGTGGCTGGGAAAGCTGCGGGATTGTCAGCGTCGTCAGGACCACCAGCAGCCCCCAGCCCGCGTGCAGGGATGAGGAAATCCCTTTATTTTGCATTTGTTTTGCATTTCTACATTCTGCATTTCTAGATTTACTCTGCTCCCTCTGCCCGGGTGGGACGCGAGGGCTCGGGGAGCAGCCGGAGGGTGTCACTCCCGGGCAGGACCCCACCCCGTTCTGTCCTGCTGCGCTTACATCCTATATAAAACGTACTTCGCGGTGTGTGGTGGCTGAATCGTGCTCAGAAACGTGGATTTCTGAGCGTGAGCTGCTCATTCAGAGAGCGTCAGAGCTCGGGGTAAGCCGGGCTGGAACACCCGCAGCCTGGCTCTGTTAGACCTCGCTCACCCGTCACCCCTCGGAACGGCCTTATCGGAAAATAAACACTTTTGCTGTTTGCTGTTCTTTGGGCGTTTTTCCCTTCGGCCTACGCAGACAGAGCGGGGAGGTGGGGTGCTGGCGAGGGGGGGGTGCTGGGAAGGCCGCAGTGCTCCCGCAGCAACGCCCAGAGGCGGTTCGGGAGGAAGGGGCTGCGATCTCCCCCGGCGTGCCCCGCCGAGGGGGTGTTTAAGTGGCATCAAACTCCCCGGGGTTTGTACCCCCTCCCCGCTTCATCCTGGAGAGAGCATTTAGAAGGATCCAACACGGGGGGAGCCTCAGCCTTGGGCCCGCGGGAACCGTTTCTCCCTGGGAAACGGCAGCCTAAGGGAACCATCGGGGGTTATTTTTTTGGGGGGGTGTGTGTTTGTTTGTTTNTGGTGGGGGGGGGGGTTTGTTTGTTTGTTTGTTTGTTTGTTTGTTCGTTTGTTTGTTCGTTCGTTTTTTCGTTTCTCCCTGACCTTTGCGCAGCCCCGCGGCGGGCAGGGCGGAGAGCGGCAGAGGAGCCGTTTTACTGCGGCCGCTAGGGGGCGCCATCGGGCCGTACCGCAGCCGGGAGGCGCGCGCGCTCTGCCCGGCCCTGCCCGCTCCCTCCGCAGACGCGGAGCCCCGCCCGCCGCGGCA
>VXBL01009715.1:244000-306216 GCA_013400195.1 Aramus guarauna
TGTGCCTGGAAACCGGGACCAGCCCCAGCCGGAGCAGGGACCCGGAGCTGCACAGCCCCCCCTTACCCACCTCCATCCCTCCCCACCCTAACCCTAACCTTGACCTTAACCCTCTCCCACGGAAAATCCCAACCCCTGACCCCCCGAGGGCAGGAGGGACAGCGTGGGGCCCTCTGCACCCCACGGCCGTGGGGTTCCTGCCCTTCCCTGCTCTCTGCCATGCCTTTGGCAGTGCTGGTGGACACCAGTTACCAGATCCAACTGGTATTTGGGCACCTGACCCCCACTGGGCTGCCTTGGGAGCTCAGCACCCAGCTGAAGGGGTAGGAGAGGAGAGGTGCTGAACCCTAAAGCTAACCTCCCTTTCTTCCCAGAGCATGCTCTGCCGTACTCCAGCAGCGACATCGTCCATCCCATCAAGGTTGACGAGAGCGGATCCTTCCTGTCCTACGATTTGTCCCACCGAGCACTTCACCGAAGGTCTCCTTCCTCCAGGAGCAAGTTTCTTGCTTTCTATGAACTGCATTACAAAGGACAACCCCTGAAATTCAACCTGAGCCTCAACAACAACCTCCTGGCGCCTGGGTTCGTCAGCGAGAGGCGATACGGGGGGATCGCTACCGCCAAGATCCAGTCTCACACGTACAACTCCTGCCATATGATCGGGGAGGTTCGGAGCCGGGCGCTGACGGGAGGTCTGGCCGCACTCAGCACGTGTGATGGCCTGGTAAGTACGGAGAGTTTTAGTCAATACGGAAATAGCAGAAGCTGTGTGAAATCCTTTTTTCTGCTGAACGCGACAGCAAAACTCCTCCTGACAGCGGCAGAGTCAGGATCTCGTCGCGTAGGTTTGATGCGGCCATGGATGAGCTGACTGTAAATTTCCCATGGATTCCAGTGGTTTGGGAACTCTCCGGGTCTGTGTTTACTTGTTTGTGTCCAAATTCCCAAAGAGAGCAATTCTCATGTTGCCTCCATCTTCTCGTACAAAAATGTAGGATTCTGAGGAACGCATCCGAAAACAAGGTGTTTGAAACCCGGAGGTACTTACGGTAACGCAGCTCACGTACAGTGACACCTCTGTTTTGTGAACGCCTCCCCTCCCTCACTCCACTGTAAATATTTTTGAGGGCGATGTGACCTGTAAGAGTGTAAATTTTTGCCAAAAGCCAAAGTCGCTTTCACAAGTAAGACTCTTGTGTCAGCGCTTGGCAAGGCAGATTGATGACTTCAGCGTAGATGTCCGTACCTGCAGTAGCTGCCATCCAGGTAGCCCCCCGCGGTACCGGGTCCCCACAGGGTCTGCAGCCCCTCGGGGGTGTGCAGAGGGGTCACCACGCAGCTTGGTAGCTCCCGTGATGCGCAGACCCCCGTTCCCGAGCAGGGGCCGTGGGATGACAAGGGTTCCCTGGGGGNTGAGGACGGGGCGGAGGGAGGGATCCCCAGCACGGCTCGCGCCCGGCGCCTCTGGGTTTGGAGGGACGATAACTCCATCGGAACGTCGGTCTGCTGGCAGCCGCAGGTGGCTTCGCTGGGCTGGGAGCCGTGTTTGCGTTTTAAGCTTCCTGTGTTTAAATAAAGGCAGCGCGTGTCTGTACGCTGAGTTAGCCCGGTAGAGCGGGGTGGCTTTTAAATGGAATTTCTGCGAGGCCACCCAAATCACTGCGCTTCGTCTGGAGGCGCGGGGGTGTGCTGCTGGGTTTCAGGGAGAGGGGCGCAGCGCACGGGCGTGCGGCGGGGAGCGTCGCTGCTGCCTCCCCATCACCTGAACCTGCAGGAAGAGAGCTCAGACCCTCCCGCCACGGCTGATGGCAGGGCAGGACGGGAGGACCGGAGCTGGGCGCATCCTGGATGGCGCTGGTTGCTCTTTTCCTGCTGAACTTACCAGCATCTGGGGGGGTTTGGCACCCTGCGCATCATGCAGCACCCCTGTCTCCAGGGGGGTGAAGGCTGCAGAAAATAGCCAGGCCCGTCATTCGGATAAAAAATAGACCGATGCACCTGGGGAGAACCTACGACCTTTTGATTAATTTTTCTTTGAATGTTTGTATGAAAGAAACACTGATGGCTGCAGCGTGCGCAGCAGTAGAAAGTGCCCTGAGCATTCCCGTGAATGTCTATTTACACATGGGCACCCCCAGTAATACGTGATGCTTCTGGAAGTGTTTGTGTGGCCTCATCCTGCCAGCGAGCTGAAATCTGCCATCAGATGTAGAAATCCAGTCTTGCAGTGGGAGTCAGGCAAAACCAAGCTGCTGATAGTGAATGGGCTGAAGGATGTTCACCCAGATCGTTTGAAATACATTCTGGTTAAGAGAATTAAACTTCTCTTTGTGAATTAACCACAGACGGGAGAGAAAAAAAAAAAAAGAAAAAGAAGTTTCTCATTTAATAATTTGTCATCTGCATAATGTGTCACCTGAAAACACCCATTTTGTAGTGGTGTTTGGTGAACCCCATCATTAAGGTCTGTGAAGTGTGTTGAAGAAGAACAGTATCCTGCAAATGCTATGCATTAATATGATTTTTTTAGGAAGCAGAAAAAATTGTTACCTCACAAAAGGCAGTAGCACAATGCTGCAAGAGGATCTGCAGTCATAAACCACGAGTGATGAGCAACTTAAGTTGCTTTAAACCTTCTCTACTCAGTCTTAAAATAACCACGGCTCTTTGTCAGACACTAAACCGCAGAGAACTGCACTTAGCAATGTGCTGCGTGTCTCCTAATTACTACGGGTAGCAGCGTGTTCTCAGCTACTGCTTCGTTACGGGGAGTTACTCCCAGGCCACTTGTAAGCATGTCGGTGTTGCAGGGTGTAAAGAAGGAACGTGCTACTGGTGTGGGAAAGCGCGGAGCTCTAGGCGAGGGCAGGGTGTTACGTTTACACAGGTAATACGGTGCGGAGCCGTGTTACCTTCTGCGTCAAGCCCGGCGTTGCTGCCCGCGGCGCGCTCTGCCGTTCCCCGGTGGGGAGCACGGATGGGCTGTCCCAGCACCTGCTCGTGGAGCCTCGTGCGTCGAACCGACCCGCACCAGCCCCTCGAAGGGACGAGTTGCCCGTTACCGGCGTCGGCGCAGCCCCTGGCGTAGCGCAGTAATCGTACCTGGTCTGGCAGCCCTGGCCAGAGATCCCTGCTCCCGCGACCGGGCTTCACCTTTCTTACAACACTACTGTGGGACTTTAAACTCCTCCTGTCAGTCGTTTGAAAATACAGGAGAGTCGTAAGAGCTGGGTTCTGCTCTCCCTTGGGTCGTTTTGCCAGTGCAGGTTCATCTTCTCCAAGGCTGTTTCTCGCTCCCGTTGCAGACCGTGGTGAGGGAGCAGGAGGCAGGGGCTGGGGGTGCTGGCACTGCTTACTGGGGTGAACTGGGACACGCAAGGTGCAGAGAGGTTAACCGGCTGTGTTTTAAACGGAGAGAACCGGACCTTGCCACGGGCAGCAAATGCCGCTCGGTGCGACCGCAGAACCAGCTCATGACGAACCGTGGCCCCTGGGCAGGGACCCTGGGCAGATTCCAGCCGGGGCAGCGATCTCTGTTCCCTTCCCGGCTCAGAATAACCTGCATCAGGACACAGAGAAGGAATCGTATCTGCAGCCTCCTTCCCTTCCTTCCCCATCCCCATGGTGTTTCCTCCTCGTTATTTTACGTTTGCAAGGAGGTAATTAGGGAGGAAGCTGTTTTCTCTTCCCTGGTGCCCCCTGAGAGGTGTGAAAGCATCACTGGTGGGCTCGGTGCTCCTGTACCTTGGAATCATTGGAAACGCTTGCAGAGGCATGTTGTGATCCTCCCTCTTTGTCCCTGCCCTCTCCTGGGGTGTGAAAGCAGTAGACGTGTCGGAGCAAAAGCCTGGTCAGCGAAGCTGAGTGTGGAGGGGCTCCCGGGGAAGCGTAGGACCCCTGGCCTGCTCCAGACACTGCCGCTCCGAGGCACCACGAGCGGATGGAGCTGTCCCGTGCCACAGCGTACGTTTGCAAACCCTCCCCGCGGCAGCACCCTGCCCGGCCAAAGGATGCTGCGGGCTCCCGCAGGAGCTCCCTTGGGATGAAGCTGCCCCTCCAAAGAGCTTCCGGTGCAGCGAATGCCGCTCTTGGCTCTTGAGATGCGGTGTGGAGGCTGGAGAGTCCTGGGTCAGTCCTAACAACCTGCTGCAGCTGGGCCAGGTCGGGGGGGGCATAATTAACCCAAGAAAGTTGTGGGGTCTCATTTTCTGCTAAAGGACAGATGCCGGTAACACACCCTCCCGTTGCTGCGTGGAGGGGCCGTGCTCCTTGTCCTGGGACTCGCTTTCTTTGATTGGAGTTTCTGCCATGATCAAGCGCTGCTGCAGGTTCCTCTTCCCTGGAGGTTTTCTGGTCTTTGACCGTGGGAAGTCTGTAACCCGACGGTTC
This sequence comes from Aramus guarauna, assembly GCA_013400195.1. Taxonomy (NCBI): domain Eukaryota; kingdom Metazoa; phylum Chordata; class Aves; order Gruiformes; family Aramidae; genus Aramus; species Aramus guarauna. The sequence continues at coordinate 248,393 of VXBL01009715.1, forward strand.
ACAGTGCTGGTGAACAATGGTGCTTCGCAAGAGGCCAGAAGCAACTGTCTGCCTCCGACGAGCACGTCCTCGGGAAGACACCTCTGTTTGTGCAACACTTGCTCTAAGCGCTGGTGCTGCGCCGTGGCCAAAGCTGTCCTTTGGGTTGTCGCCTGGACTCCGCGGAGCATCTCCAGGAAGGTCAGGGAGAGTGGCGTGAGCACGGTCTGACCGCGTGCGCGCCTGTTCCTGGTGTGCTCTGCCTCTCTGGAGAAGGCGTTTCTGTTTCTCAGCATCCCTGCGGTCCCTGAGCTCCTCACTGCTAGACACCCCCTGGGTCCACCCCCCAGCTGCGCTTTGTGATGGGATCTCTTTAGCTTTTTGCTTTCTTAATGCTCACTCTGTGCCGGCTTGTTCTCTTTTGTCTGGGAGTTTAGAGCTCAAAATGTCCATAAAACCAGTTTCTTTAGAGAAGACCTGTTTCTTCCTGGAAAATTTTGCAACCCTCTCCCATTCCCAGGTTCTTCAGCGTGAGTCTGTGCTAGATGCCGATGGCCTCACGGTGACAACTTTGTCTCTCCCTGCCAGAAAGGCGTGTTTCAGCTGATGAATGAGGACTATTTCATCGAACCAGTGTCCACCAGCTTTCGGGAGGATGGAGCAGCGCAGCCCCACAGAATATACAAGCGCCAGGCGCCCGAGCCCAGGGCAGAGCCGGGCAGGAGCCCACCAGCTCCGCAGGAAACCTGTGGCGTGCGAGGTATGGTCCCCTTTCTCTTGCATTTTGTGAGGAGCCAGCAGCTCATCCCGGGATTGGTATCCTTAGTTCTCCAAGTTTGGAGCACATGGCAGAAAGAGAAAGTGAGCCGCGCCGATCCTTAACCCCTGCCTTGCCTTGCCGACTCGTTAGTCTTAAACTCCGGCATTCGGCTCCTGCCTTAAGCTCCCGGCATCCATCGTCACCGATTGCTCTTAGTTTTGCAAGTTGGGCCGGAGGTCCCTCTTGCCACGTAGGCTGGCAAGACAGAAAACCCTCGGACCAGAGAACCGAGCCGGCAGCAGGGAGGGGACGGGCCATGGGCTGCGCGGCGTCCGGCTGCGGGGTGCCGTGGGAGCCGCGCGGTCAGCAGTGCCGCGATGCCGCTGGGGTTGGGTGCCCGACGGCCGGGAGCTGCTCGCTGGGGTCAGCCCTGTGGCCCCGGGGGTGCCCACGCGGCCGTTCCCACGAGCGTTTTTAATTGTGGGAAGGCTCGTTCAGCTTGCTGGCCAGGAGAGCTCTCCCGTGAGCGCCGGGCACGGGGTTTGTGGCATGAATGACCGCAGCCCACGAGTCACGGGAGAGCGCTCTCTTTTCCGTATCGGCTTAGGTTTCTCCCATACGTGACTCAGTGTGTGCCGAGCCTCAGGCCTCTCGCTCTCATCTTTTCCTCCCGGCCCTGCTGCAAGCGTCCCATGATGCAGAGACTGAGTATTTGTTTTAATTTCTTTGCAAACATCGGTTTCTGACCTGCCAGGGCATCGGGCTTGTGGAGAGAAACCCGGTCGCTGCCCCGGGAGCGTCTCTGCTGTGGGGCAGTGGGTGCCTGCCGGTTCCTGCTCCTCTGCCTCGAGCAGATGTGTGCGATGAACTTCCAAATCCAAGATTTCAAGTAATGGGGAATTCAGCGCATCCCCAGCAGCTCACGGGCACTTTTACTCTCGTCTGCATCAGTGCAGCTGCGTCTTCCAGGCAGTGCATCCTGTTTTGCGTATTTCCTAGAGCTCTTTGCTTTCAGAAACTGGTTTTGGGTTTTGGTTGGGTTTGGTTTTTTCTTTTTATTATAATCAGGTTATCCTCAGGCATTCGTCTCTTAATCTAAATTAATTGTTTGATCTATGGTAATAATCATAATGGCTCCTTGTAGCCTTTGAAGTCTGTTCGTTGTAAATGGATTTCTCTGGGTGTAATACAGCCCGTGCGTAACGCATGTGGAGCTCTGCTGCAGTCTGGGCCAGCAAAGCGGTTGTGATGTGCACGCCCTGGGAAGGAAACCGAAAGTCTGTAGGGTTTTAATTACTGCAAGCCTTTCATTTTGTGCTAACGCGTTGCCGGTTTTCTTTGCAAAACACCAGGCAGCCGGATGGTGTGAGGCTGTGAGGTGCTATTTACCTTCTGCCGATGCGCGGTGCAGCCTGCGTGTACAGCTGGGCACGTGTTCACGAGGGCTCGCAAAGGGAAATGCCACGGGAGCCCTCGCCGGCATCCCGGGAGCCCTCTGCACCCATCCTCTCTGCAGTACCGTCACGTCCCGGCTGGAAGCTGAGCAGCAAAGGACACAAGGGAAACAAGCTCCGAGGAAGCCGCTGCGATTGAACTGTCACAGTGGTATTAGCAATTCACCAAATTATCCAGATACTTGGGATTTTTCAGGCTGGGGGATAAAACACTCTTTCACAGCTAAAGTACAGTATAGTCCATAAAATGTGAAAGTCCATTGTTAACAAAGCAAGGCTGAGCCCGTAGAAACTCGTCAGAAAAGCAATTCCCACTGTGTGGGATGTGGGTTGTAAAGCCTTTCCCCAGCTTGGGGCCGACCCTGACCTTGATCTTGGAGCAGCGGCACAGGGAAAGGCTCCGCATGAGAATTCCCAGTTGCTGGTGTGCGTGAGGAGTGTCCCAGCTCCCCTCCGCCCTCCGTCCCTGTTCAAAAAGGTCAATGTTCCGCTTGTTTCTCCCTGGGAAGGAGCAGAGCTCAGTCTCCATGTGGCCGGCAAAATCTCCGTGCAGTCCTGCAACATGTCGCTCTTGCCCGGGACACTGATGATCTTTGGGATTTGGCTCAAGATGTCAGTCCGGCTTCGGGGGACGCGGAGTGCGTCCCGTTGGGAAACTGTCTCTCCCTGCAAAAGACAGATTTGTGATGGCAATCAGAAATGTTGGGCCACTGGGGTTGTTTCTCAGCGGTACGTGCTCAAGGATCTCCGCAGGGTTACCTGTAAATTCCGATGCCAATACAAACCCAAAGCGCTGCTCTGGGAGGCTCCGTGTTCCCCGTGGAGTATTGCAGACCCTGTGCCAGTCAAAGAAATGACATCAAATGCTTTATTTATTTAATTTTTTTATCATGCTCATGCCACTGTGCAACAGAGTGAGGTCAGAGTCTTCACTCCCCAGTGATTTTCTTTGATTTTTTGGAACATACAGCACAGCAAAATACGTGTAGGTAATGGGTCGAAGTGTGGAGCCTCCTTCTCAACACCCAAAGGTTATTTCTTTGAATTAAAAAAAAAAAAAAGGTCTTGATTAAGTTGCAGACATTTTACAAAAGAAAAAAAAAGCAGTCTTTTTTTCCCCCCTTTAATCCCTCAGAATCTCAGGAAAGCCTGGAGAGGTCGGAGAAGCGGAGGGAAAGATGGGAACAGAAGCAGCACAGGAAGAGAAGAATAAAGCAGCGCTCCATCAGCAAGGAGAAGTGGGTGGAAACGCTGGTGGTGGCAGACACCAAGATGATCGAATACCACGGGAGCGAGAACATAGAGAAGTACGTGCTGACCGTGATGAACATGGTGAGTCCTGGTCCTCTCAACGGCAGAGCCGCCAGGTCCCCGGGGACGCGGCTGTGAGACACAGGGACCGCTGGGCTTGCCCGGACTCATCCCTTGCGGGACCTCAGCAAACCTCTCCCCAGACAGGCTGTTCCCAACCGCGCGTTGGCTTCTCCGCGTTGCTCAGTGCTCCGTCCACCGTGGGAGGACGGGTCGGGGTCAGCAAGCCCGAGGCCACGAGCTCGGTGCGGGCGGGAGCGTCTCAGCCTGCCGCGGTTTCACCTTCCCCATGGGCTCGCGCGCTGTTCCCCTCTTCCCTCCACCGGGATGGATGACGGATGGATGGCGTGGCCTCCAGGGAGATACCCCAACGGCAGGGCTGCTCCTCCTGCTCCGGGGAAGGGAGGTGGTGGGTGCTGCCCATGGCCATGGCGCTGCCACCGCCGCTCTCCCCGCGCAGGCGTGCCGGCAGCTTGGGCACGGGGAGGCAGCTGAAGCTGAAACACCCCAGAGCCTGCACGGGGACACCCACCGCCCGCTGCGTGATAAGGAAACCTCTTCGCAGGAGGAGAGACCCGCAGGGACTGGGGAGCTTTGGCTGAGGCTCCCCAGACCTCAGGGCTGGCCGTGTCCACAGACGGAGCGCTCCGGGGCAGCTGCCATCGGAGCCGGTGCTGGCACCAGCCTGGTCAGCCGGAGAGACGTGAGCGGCTTTCCTGGGAAGGTGCCGCTGAGGACAGTGAAGGGAAGGAGCACCAGGTCGTGCTGGCCACCACTGGGAATCTGGGGAGGGTTGCTAGCCCCTAAAACGAGCAGATAAGTCAACGCGAGTTGGTTTAGTCTGTTTATTCTCCTGCTGCTGTGGTTGCACCCGTGTGCGTGTCAGAAGAGGGCTTTGGTTGAAGGCCAGAAAAGAGGGTGGGATCGGGCAGAGGACCTCATGGTAACATCCCCGGGGTTCTGGGCGTTGGTGGAGGCACCCGGAGAGCACAGGCTTCCTTCGAGATGTTAAACGCATCTATTGGGAGTGAAAGCAGAGGTGTTCCCCCGGGCTTTTCTGTTGAGTTTCAATGTGCTGCACAGATCATATCAACTTTAAATGCATCATCGAAATCCAAGTGCTTTAGTCCGGGTCTGCATCTGGTCTTGTCTTTCACTTTGGGGAATTCCCCGAGATGTTGTCAACAGCCTTCAGTAGCTTCCCCTGGAGCTCCTGTTCCCCTGCAGACGTACCGGCCAGCAGCCGCGTTGCAGCGCAAGGTCCTTCTTTCGGGCTTTATTTCTTTGGCGTTTGTGTGTTGCAGGTGGCGGGTCTGTTCCACCACGCCAGCATTGGGAACCCCATCAACATTGCGATAGTGCGACTCATCCTGCTGGAGGACGAAGAGGTAAAAGGAAAACACGGTGACTCACCCTCCGGTCCCGTCTGGGACACGGGGGAGCTGGCCTGGAAAGCCCCTAAGCTCTCTCTTGCGCTGTCTCCATGGCCTGGACGAGTTCACGTGAGATAATCGCAGACGCCCGTGCCGTGCTGCCTTGTCTTCTGCGTGGGCTGCAGCCCCGGTAAAGTCAGGGGGATGGTGTGGTCAGAGGAGCTGCAGGCTCTGATTCTTACAATAATTTGGGATAACTCAGCACCGCCGCCGGTAGCGGAGGGCTGTGAGTCGCTGGTTGTTTGTGCTCCCAGCTGCAGCGGTGGCTCTCAGGGAGCCTGACGCCGCTCAGACGGGCTCCCCAGCTGCATCCTGCGCCGTCAGGCAGGACGGGATATTTTCCCGTGGTGTTTCTTAACCCCCATTACCAGGTGATTTAATGTTTCAATTGAATCACAGATCAAAAGAAAGCAGAAAAGGACCATATCCCTACCCAGCCTACAACCTAGAAATATGGAGTGATTCCATCTGGATGGCAGTTATTCCCAATTCCACTCTGATGGGTCGGAGATCAGACCCCTCCCCACTGCATCCAAAAAACCAGACAAATCCAGCAGCAGTATGACAGCAGACTTTTAATTATGTTGGCAGGAGGATCTGAAAATCTCCCACCACGCAGACAACACCTTGAAAAGCTTTTGCAAATGGCAGAAGAGCATCAACGTTAAAGGAGATTCCCATCCCCTGCATCACGACGTCGCGGTCCTGCTCACAAGGTATTGTGTCCACGCGCTAATTTTATGCTGTGGATGCTTCGCTGGCAGCTAGAAACGCGTCTGCCAGCTGCAGGCAGGGGAGCAGACAGGCAGCCAGAGGAACGTCTCAGGGGGAGCTGTTGAAATCTCGCTCTCCATGCCCGAGCCCTGCCCGGACACCTGCACGTAGGATGTGTGACATGAAATCTGAAGATAACCTGGTCCTAATGGCTGGGGCTGGTCTCAGATCTCAGGTTTAAACCTGGAGGCAGCTCCCAGTTGACTCACAGTTGAGGTTTCCAAACCAGGTTTTCAGCGTGGTCCTATTGCCAAGCCCCAGAATCCTCCCAGGAGATGCACACGGGGATTAACTCTCCTTTTTCCCTCGGAGGCTGATGCTGGGATCGGCAGAGGAGCCTCTGAGAAGGCCCCTGACCTCCCATGAAGCTTGCAGGAATTCTTGCCTCCAGCCAAGTTTATATACCTTGCAGTCAAAACGTAGTTTGATGGTTTCAGGCTGCAGCAGCTTGGCAGTATCGTGGTGGTTTGTGCGATGATTCACAACCCACAACAGTTTTATCTTCTTTAGGAAGTTTGCTTTGTAGCAGAGACGAGGCACTTAAGGCCACGTACTTCGATGGAGTTGTTCTTCTTGGGTGGCTGGAGCTCCTCTGCCCCGGACCACAGCACCCCTGGGATGTGCTTCCCCAAGCAATGTAGCAATTGCTTAATTATTCCCAGCATCAGCTTTATTTATACAATGGAATAAACGTAGCCAGGCTGGCTAGCAGTTCCCATTAATCAGGCGTAATAATAAGCTGGGGATACCAGGAGAGTAAAGGGGAAAGGAAAGGTCGTAAATCTTGCCGTTGTGGACAGACGTTGGACGTCTCCGTTCTCGCTTCTGTTTGGCTGGTGTCCGTGTGTCTCCCTCCGTGGGCTGGGACATGTCCCGCGCCTCGCGTTGGGTCCTGCCGCTTTCCAACCCCCTCTTTGCTCTGTGTCTGTGTGTTCGTCGTCTCCGTGGCCCAAGGAAGGACATCTGCGCAGCCATGAACAGACCCTGCGAGACCCTGGGCCTGTCCCACGTGGCGGGGATGTGCCAGCCCCACAGGAGCTGCAACATCAACGAGGACACGGGACTGCCCCTGGCCTTCACCGTGGCCCACGAGCTCGGACACAGGTACCACCGGCTTCCTCCTCCTCTCCTCTGACCTCTCGTCCTCTGCGCCGCTCAGTCGGGGCTGGAGCGGGCACGGGTGGAAGTTGGGAGAAGATTGCTGAGCGGTTCCTCACCGGTGCAAACCTTGCTCCGCTTCCGAGGGAATTTACCCCGGGAGTTCCGTTTCCGTTTTTGGTTGCCCCAGGCTCAGTGAAAATCACGTAATCCAGAGCAGCCTGGACAAATGGCCTTGGTGTATTAGGCTGTGTTGCTGATGCCGAAGGTTTTGGAGAAGAGGGTTGCCCATTAAGAAGTTTTAAAATAGACTCCGCGTAGAGAATCAGCACCAGAATTTTGCTCGCCCTAATTTCAATTACATTTTGACAAGATCACTTGAACGTTACGGTTCCTAATAGATATCTGGGGAGGGTAAAACCACATAGTCAGTAAGCCCAGTAAGTTTAACTACCTCGATCTTGTTCGATAGTCTCATTACTTTTTTCTTGGCTGAGTTTTCAGTAAGCAAGCTGAAATAAAAGCCTGGGACAAAGTTCAGGGCAGTGTCCCTGCTATCACTAAAACGTCCCACGCGGCCAGATCCCCCGGTGCCTGTTAACGACCGAGTCCCCGCGGAGCTGGGACCCTTTGCCGTGTCCGGCGTCGCGCGTCGTTGTGCTGGACAGCAGAGAGGCTGCGCGGTTGTAGCGGCGTGCGGCTCACCTCTCCTTTGTGGGACTGTGCTCTTACACAGTTTTGGGATTCAGCATGATGGAAGCAGCAATGACTGTGAGCCAGTTGGGAAAAGACCTTTCATCATGTCTCCACAGCTCCTGTATGACACGTCCCCACTCACCTGGTCCCGCTGCAGCCGGGAGTACATCACACGATTCCTCGAGTAAGTCCTCCTTCCTCTTCTTCCTCGCTCGCGGGGTGCTGGGGGGGGGCTCGGGGCTCGGGTCTGCAGCTGGCGATCGCGCTCGGAGCCAGCCCCGGGGCCGCGGGGATGCTTTTATCTCGCTCGGCTGCCTCGGCGCTCGCTGCCAAGGATGGGGCTGAACACAAAGGCAGCGCGAGCGTCTGGGCCGGGGCACAGGGGTTGTGGCTTGGACAAATAAAGGCAGAGCGGTCTTCTTCGGTGCTCTGTGCAGTTTTTGTCGGTGCTCTGCACGGGGCAGATGATGTTTGCCTGTAGGCAGGAGGCATCACGTGAGGAAACGAGACCGAGCCAAATTCTTCCGTGCATTTGTTTATTTTTAGCACCCCATGGCTGATTTTTCAGCCTGTTGTTATTAAGTTCCTAGGAACGCGGCCCAGAGATTTACGTTTGTCAGCCAGTGGCTTGCACTGGAGAAACATCTTCCTTCCTTGCTACGGGCAGGTTAGAAACCAGTGAGAGCACCGGTGAGAAACGGCGACGGGGAGAGCGGGGCAGGGGACCGGCGGTCACGCGGCGGGGAGGCTGCCTGGGGCTGAGCTCCCGTTTCTAAATCCCAACCTGGAACGTGGGGGCTTGGCCCCAGCGCAGGGGGAATTATTGTTAATTTATGGCTTTCGGTGGAACGGAGCTCTCTCGTATCCGCAGCGTTCTTGGCCCTCTGCTTTTAACCTTCCCTTTTGGATTCAGAATTTCCTGCTTGCAATGACCTTGGGCTGCCGCGAGCTGCGACGGGGCAGAAACAGAGCAGCTGGATGCTTCTCCGGTTGGGTTTTGGTCTCTTTGCTCCCTGCAGAAGGGGCAGCTCTTCCTTCTGAGTGGGGCAGAGCCCGGCAGGCGTCTTTCACCGGCTGTGCCATCCCCCAGGCGAGGGAGAGGCCCGTGGCCAGAGCAGACGTGAGCGTGTTTAATGTGATGTTGGCAGGAGAACGGTACGGAGCAAGCCAGAAAATGAGAGACCCTGCTGACCTGGGGTTGCTGGATGTGCTTGGAACAGACCTTGCGTTTGAGAAAAAAGCGCTCTCAGATGATGATTATTATTTTACGACAGATTATTATTTTACAAACGCTGCCGAACGTTTAAGCATCTGAAAATGATTCCTGTCATGGACAGCGGCGTGGCCCCGGTCAGGACCCGGGTGCAGCCGGGGCTGCGTCACCCCCAGGCAGGGCCGTGTGTCGGGGTCTGCTCGGACACCCGGGGACGATGGCAGAGGCCACCTCCCTGCTGTGGCGGTTGTGTCCCCCCGGGAACGAGCATCCCTCGCTGGGGCTAACGAGGGAGGCCGGCCCGGGGCAGGTGGTGGCATCTCCTCAGCCCGGGGTCGCATCCAGACGAGCCCCTTTCGGCGTTCCACGATTTTCCCCTCTAGGAGTCGGAAGATGCTGTCGGGCTCTTTGCTCCCCCCCCTCACCGTGACGTGAACTCTGTCCCAGCCCGGCCGGTGGAATACCCCTGTAAGACGGGGTCCGGTGCCTCGTGGGTGCCCTGCCTGCCCCCGGAGCACGCCATGGCGTGGAGCAGCCTCCCTTCGTCTCCCCCCAGTCTTTTCTCTCCATCAGACAACCGGCTTTCAACCCCTCTGCACGGAGCTGGAGGTCTGCTTTCATCATCATCCTCCCGTGGGCTCCTTCCAGCCCATCCCCGCCTTCCCGCAGCACGGGGGTGGCCGGTCTGCTCCAGCCCTGCCTGCTGCGTCGCTCCGCTGCCAGATCTGCCAGATCCCCTTTCGTGCAGCTGATTCTTCCCGAGCTCCAATCCTTGCCTTTTGTTTTTATTGAATTCAGTCCTGGCTTTTTTGGACCCTTCCTCCAGTTCTCTGAGAGCTTGTGGAATTTTAATCCTGCTCTGAAATGTATCCGCAGATCCTCCCAGCCTGCTCACATGTGGGGATTTGATCATCATACTATCTACTCCGTCATCCAGCTCATTAACGACGCAGGCGCAGCGTAGAGCCCTGTGTGTTTTTACTGCGGAGTGTGGTTCATTGCGTATCCCTGCGAAGCCAGAGGGAAACTCATGCCAATTTTTGCTGGCTCAGTAATGTGTTTTGGCCAATTGAAGAGACCGGTAGGACGACTGTAAAATATTTAGTGAAGAAATAGATTTTGAACGTAGCGCTGGAAAGCTGACAGCAAATCTAAATCACCCCCTGTACCGGGACAGACACCGCTCCCCCAAACTGGGGCAGGACAGACGGTGCCTCGAGCCGATCCGAGGGCGGGGGGTGGTTTTGGGGTGACGTGCGGGGCCCCGTGTGCCGGTACCTGAAGAGGTCCAGAGGAGCACCACTGTCACACATGTAGCTCGTGCAGGAGTCCAGTGCTTAAGCCTGGACTTTCCCCAGTAAAGACAGCATTCTTTCCGTTTTTAGCGAAAACACTTCTTAAGTGTTTTGCACCGGCAGGTAAAGAAAATACCTCTGGAGGTGCAATGCAGTGACCTCACTGTGTGCCTGGGACAGGCTGCACCACGGTACCGTGTCCAGCTGCCTAATCCACGCCTAACTCATCCCAGCGCGGCCCTGCGTCACCCGCAGCGATCCTTCCCTCCCCGCCGGGCTGGGAGAGGCAGGGTGCTCCCGCTGTTGTGGACGTGGGAAGAGAGACCTTCGAGGCCCTGGGCTGCTGAAAGCAACTTGTTCACTCATTTTTCCAATAGGGAAGCGTCTCATAAAAATACTTATACATGGTATTTTAAGGCGCTGCCTCCAGCCAAGCGGGCTGTTTGCAGATGTCCAGCGTGGAGCGGGCTGGGAAAGGGAGGACGGGGTGCCCGTTCTGCCAGGCATCGCCCCGCGGCACCGCCGGCACCCCGGAGCAGGAGCTCTGCCGCGCTGCTGGCCCCTGTTTCTGTGTTGCTGCTTGGGGTTAAAAAGGAATCTTGTTTCAAGTTAATTTAGACCTGTTCCCAATCACAACAAGCCAGAGTAATCTAATCTGCTGAGAAACCCTCGCCGGAGACTTTGCCTGGCTGGAAACAAGTTTGTTTAAATCAACACCGAAGGCTAAAGTAGTGACAATTTCTTGTGTGTTTGTGAAGTATCGTAGCAAAAGCACTCAGAGCAGAGAGAGGTGGCCAGGATTGTCCCTCACGGCTCCCGGGCTGCCTGGCCGCCTGCCACGGGCAGCCGTGATGGCCTGGGATTAATATCTCTTTCTAAAGACGTCCTTCCAGCACAGTTTGAGCACTGTTTGTAGCAGCAAATATGAGGGCGAGTGCGTTTTGCTGCTGACAATATTTCTTTTAGCAGGGCATTGACACGAGGGTTGCGTCGTCCGCAGGGACGTTTCTGGGGTCAGCGTGATGTACGATGGCAGGGACAGCATCTGTTTCTCAGCAGTGCAATGTTTGTTCAGTGAAACCCTTCACCCTGAATGGTGAAAGCGGGGTCCCAACCGAGGACTGAGCTGATGACCTGGTCACAAAGCAAAAATCCAGGGGATTATTCCCAGGGAAGATGACGTTTCTGGGTTTCTGTCGGGGGCACAGGGGCATCTCGGGGTAAAGGGGGAGCGTGCAAGGCACTGGCCCGGCAGCCGTACGGAGCAGCCGCTGCTGCCTTTGCCCCTTCACCGTCCCCGTAACCCGCCGTGCCCGGGGGCCACGGGGCGATCGCTCTGGGAGCGGGCACCCACCCCAAAAAGCAGATACCTGCAAGTGCCCATCTGTGCGCTGGAGCGGCTCTGGGGTGGACTGGAGAGCCGGGGTCGTATCAGCTAGAAACGCTAATTGCTTCTCGTCGTGGGGGGACATCGCTGCGGTGGTCGGTGCCTCTGTGCAGCTGCCGGAGCGTTGGATGGGTGTGCCGGGCCGGTGGTGATGCTGCTCTCACCTCTCTCTTTCAGCCGGGGCTGGGGGCTGTGCCTGGACGACCCCCCTGCCCGGGAGGTGCTGGACTACCCCTTGGTGCCCCCGGGCGTCCTCTACGACGTGGGCCACCAGTGCCGGCTGCAGTACGGCGCCTACTCCACCTTCTGCGACGACATGGACGTAAGCCAGGGTCCCCCCGACATAACGCGGCCTTGTGCAGCTCCAAGGGGTCTCTGGGGGCAGGGGGGCATTGCGCGGGGCGATCCTCTCCCGGCAAGTTAAATTTGTGCCGGTGCAGTAACTGTGTCCTGTGCAACCGTGTTTTCCACAGAGCGTCTGCAACACGCTGTGGTGCACGGTGGGGAACACGTGCCACTCCAAGCTGGACGCTGCCGTTGACGGCACGGCGTGCGGGGAGAACAAGGTAATGGGGAGCAGTGCCCTCCGCGGCTGCAGAGGCTCCTTGTCCCGCACACGGGGGAGTTTTGCCGACTCCGGCGCGCGGGGAAGGGCTCACCTGGCTCTGGCCAAACCCCCACCGCTGCCTGCAGTGAAGCTGAAGATGCCCTGAGACGGGGAAACCTGCAGTTAGTTCCCATGGCGGGGGAGCACGAGCCTTATTCTGCTCTCCGTCTGCAGCGGTGGCGGGTGCTTGTCTTCCCCTCTCTGCTGCACGGAGGGTCCGGCAGCGCCCGTGGCAGCTCGGTGGGTGCTGCACGGGGTGCGGAGGGGAGCAGCTCTCTGCAGTCAGCTCCCGTCACCCTTGGGCGGGTGACGTACCAAACCAAGGGTTTTCTGCTCGAGGTAGCATGAAACTATAGAGCTATACAAGTGTCTGTAGATGTGTCTCCTCACTAGGGTTAGTGTCCCATGGCGAAGCCCTGGCCCCAGAGCGCCGGGGATGACCCTGGCCTTAGCCAGCACTCCCTGCGAGACCTCCCGCCGTGCCTGTGTCCGTGGCTACGCCTCGCTGGCCCTTCCCTCTGGGCTGAGGGGTTATGAATCCCCTTGCTGAGGGGTCTCGGCGGAGGTTTGGGTCTGTTGCCTCATGCAAATCCTCAGACAGCCCAACATCTCTGGCAGGGCCCAGCTGACCCCCAGGCACCTCCGTGCGAGCAAAGCATGGATTTTCACGGGGCAGTACGGGTGCTGGGGCTTCAGCGCTCCCCATGGCCTTATTGCATCCTCACACCTTGTTTCCTCTCCTTCTGGCCTGTCCCTCTGCAGTGGTGCTTCAACGGCGAGTGCGTGCCCGTGGGTTACCGTCCCGACGCGATCGATGGCGGCTGGGGCTCCTGGAGCTCCTGGGCTGCCTGCTCACGCAGCTGCGGCGCGGGCGTGCAGAGCGCGGAGAGGCAGTGCAGCAACCCCACGTAAGCGAGACCTCGCTCCCCTGGAGCTCGCCTGGCCCCTCCACGGGACCCCGTTTCGGAGAGGAACCCAACGCTTCCTTACCGCCCCGTGTAGCCAGGGACCATCATCTGGCCAGCGCGGTCCTACCCCCGTCTGCATCGCAGGGCAAAGCGGTGCCATTATGCAGTTATCAGTCGGAACAATGCGCTTTTGAAGCACTCGGGGGGTTCATTTCACGGGGTTACCCAGCCGGCTGGGCAGAGGAAGCCTCTGGAGGGGCAGGGTTCGCTCTGGCTCCTTCCACTTACAAGTTGCTCCTGCGCCGTGCAGGCAGAGAGCGGTTGCGATAGGACTCAAACAAAGACTCCACACTTGTAGATGTAAAACATATCCAGTGTCCTTTAATGACAGGAAAGAAAAACAGGCATTCTTTGAGCCTGATTCAGAGTCGTTTTGAAAAATCCTGCTGCTGTTTATCACCCCGTTGCATTCCATGAGCCATTTTTGATCTGTGCCCAGCCGGAGGCTGCCCCCCCGCCCCCAGCGCTGGCTCTTGCCTGGAAGCGTCTGGGCACGGACGGAGGAGCAGCCTCCCGTCCATCCTGTGACTCCTGGGCTGACCCATCTGCTCCCCAGATGTCCCCTTGGTCACCAAATCGCTGTTGCATTGGACTCAGCCAGGGTCCCCGGCTTGCCCAGGCGTCAGATCGCGCTGGGATGGGGAGCGAAAAGGGCTTTGTGAGCAACGTTCCAGCAGCAGTCAGTGGCTGAGGAGCTCTGAAGGCTTCGGGAGCGGGCTCTCTAATGAGCCCAGATGTGTTTTCTGCCCAGCTTCTTCCCTGGGCGCGTTGTTTTTAGCACATGCTATTGAGCTGTTTAAAGAAGCGCTGTGTAATCTTGGTCCCAGGTCAAGAGCCGGGTTTGTGTTTGACATGAGTTTTGTGGCAGAAGTGCAATTGTAGTTTATGGAGTGTTTTAAACACAGCTGCGGGCGGGCAGGAGAGCAAACACTGGGAAAGCAGCAGAATTTCCCCAGGCAGTTGTTTGCTTTGGCCACCGAAGGTAAATCTTCAGCTTTGCCTTTTGGATGGAGCGAACAAATGTGTGCACTGGGCAATCCTCCTCCCGCAGGCATTTCCTCAGGGCAGGGTATGTAAACACAACCCTAAAATAACAATTAACTTTATTCCCTTCAGCAAAGTGTGCCCAGACCTAACTGATTGGAGAAAAGTCGTTTCCATGAGGTGGTGGGGACGTGGGCCATGGAGAGGCTGTGACCCAAGGGAAAGGCAAGCAGCAGGAGATGGTGGCAGGATCTTGAGAGCCTGTTAGCATCTGATAAAAAGCTATTGTTGCTTTTAAAGTCCCTTTTACTTTAGAAAGTCCGGCGGCAGCTTTGCCGTTTGCTCTGACAGTAGAGGAGCAGAGTCGGAAGCGCATCCCAGGTGGGATAGAGAGCAGCTCCTCCGGAGCGGCCGCAGCACGGGCACCTGGCTGACCTGGCTCGTGGGAGCGCTGGCATCTCGTCAGCCACGGTTCCCGGGATGGTGAAGGAGATGTTTTAACCCCAGGGAAGGGTGCCTGGGGTGCAGGAGGTGAGGGAGCTTCTGATGGGAACGCTGCCAGTGACACCTGACTTCAATACCCGCTTTTATAGCGTTGTCCACTAGCCCTATGAAACTGGCCGCATCTCTGACGTTAAGGAGAGACTGTCAAAAGGGACAAGACCCAAGATGTAGCTAATCTGGCTCAAGAGCTGTCACTTGGCAAAAGCTGACTTTGGTCCAGGGTCTCACCCTGCGTGGTCCCTAGCGCAGCCCGGCAGCAGCAGCAGGGAGCTGGTCCAGGGGGGACTTGGAGAAGAAGGACGTGGGCCACGGTTTCCACGCATTTCAAAAGCTTGCTCCGCCGAGTGGGGATCCTATGGGGTGAGCGTTGGGTCCGTAGCCAGCTGCCTTACCTGAACACTGCAGCACAGCGGGGTGTGGGTTGCAACTGGGAGAGTTCCCCGTTGACTCCAGATGGATTCAGACTTGACCCAACCTCCTGAGATCAAACCTTAGCAGCAGGTACAAACCTGCCCTCCCTGAGCTGTGAATAAAAAGGGAGTTTCCCCTTGTGTGTGGTGGGTCTTTATTTGATAGGACAAGGGGAATGGCCTGAAGCTGCAGGAGGGGAGATGGAGCTGGGCTGTGAGGCAGCAATCCTTCCCTGTGAGGGTGCTGAGGCCCTGGCCCAGGGTGCCCAGAGAAGCTGTGGCTGCCCCTGGCTCCCTGGCAGTGTTCAAGGCCAGGTTGGATGGGGCTTTGGGCAACCTGGGCTAGTGGAGGGTGTCCCTGCCCATGGCAGGGGTGGCACTGGGTGGGCTGGGAGGTCCCTTCTGACCCAGACCCTTGTGTGATTCTCTGATTTTCCCTTTTCCCCCTGCGGACAGGCCCAAGTACGGGGGCAGGTACTGCCTGGGGGAGCGGAAGCGGTTCCGGATTTGCAACGTCAGGCCGTGTCCCCCCGACAAGCCCTCCTTCCGCCAGGTCCAGTGCAGCCAGTTCAACCCCATGCTCTACAAAGGGAAACTCTACAGGTGGACACCGGTGCCCAACAACAGTGAGTGGAGGGCAGAGCCCGCTGCCGGCTTTCTGCCTGCAGCCCCAATGCAAAACCTGAAGCACAGCCTTGCTAGCGCTTGATTTTGCTGTTCGTGTCTGTAAGATTTGCCTTGCAGCGTGTTTATGCTGTATTTTCAATTATGGCTGGGCTTGCAGGGTTAAGTTACGTTTTTGGAGATGGTTACGTGGCCCCCCAGCTGCTCGGGTTTAGTTTCTGCCTGTTGGGTTCCCCAGTTAACCCCTGCGAGCTGCACTGCCGGCCGGAGGACGAATACTTTGCGGAAAAGCTGCGGGATGCCGTCATCGACGGGACGCCGTGCTACGAGGTGAACGCCAGCCGCAACATGTGCATCAACGGCATCTGCAAGGTGGGTCCCGCGCCAGGGCCCTCTGGGGAGGGAGCCCAAGGACCCCCGTGCTTGGGGAAATGCAGGTGGGTGCCACGACCCATCCCTTCGGTGAACACCGTCCCTTCTCTCGCACGCACCGACGGGCCGAGCTTGTTTTGTCATTCACCGCTCAGAAAGCTTTCCTTATTTCCACGGGGACGCGGTACGCACGTGTTTCAGCCTCTATGCTGGCCTGAAGGAAAGCACAAAACAAGAATAAAGGAAGCACAAACCCAAGGAAATGAAGGAAAGTTTCACTTGAAGATAAGGTCGGGGATAGGAAAGGGTGCTTAGAGAGGACGCCCAGCCCAGCCCTGCACCCCGAGCGTGGCCACGGGTCCGACCTGCAGCGATGGAGATGCCTCCCCCGGCTTGGCAGCCTCTCCCAGCCCTGGGATTCATCCTTCCTTCTGGGATGTTATTTTTCTTTCTTGGAAGCTCCCTACAAACATGCTGCAACGTGCGGCAGCGTTGCTCTGGCTGCCAGCCGGGAAGGGCATTTCCCAGCACGGGAGGCACAGGAATCCGGTGGAGACGGCGCGGTCGGTGCCAGGAATCATCTGGGAGATGCTGCCGCAGCTGGGGGAGCTTTGCCGGCTGTGCCTGGGTCCTCCAGCTGCCCTCGGTCGTAGCAAGATGGTCCCTTGGTTCCCACCTTCCCTTTCCCTAGGGAAGGGGTCCTAAGGTTTACAAATAAGTGCACAAGGAGGGCACTGGATTTCTGTTAAATTAGGGGATGGGCGGCGATCTGAGCTGCGGCCGTACCGTGGGCTGCAGGGCAGGTTCCCGCTGCAGGACGTACCAAAGCCGCGCTGCTGCAAGGCTGACGGCCGCGCGTCACCAGGGACTCGCGCACACGGGAGGGGACACGGTCGGGTCTGCTGTAGTGTTAGATAAAGATGAAAGGCTTTTTGGAAAAATAGGCTTTTTGGAAGAAAGGCTTTTTGGGCAGCACAAAGAGCAGCAGGAAAGAGGGAAAATGATCAGTCAGCGAGTTTCCTTGCAGCCTCTTATATAAAAGCCATTTGTGGCAACTTCCCCCTCTCGCTGGCCGTGCCGCTGGCAGCAGCGGGCAGGGGCCCGACGGCAGCCGGAGCTCGGAGAAGGTCCCGTCTCCTCCTGCAATAGGCTGGAAGTTACTTCAAAGGCTGCGGGACGCAGATACCCGGGCACGGGCTGGAGGGAGGGCACAGCGACGTGTACCACGGTGCGATCCAGCAGCTCGCGGCAGATGGCAGCAGGTTTGGCCAGAGCTCGCTGCACACAAAATCCTCATCGCCGCTGAGCCTGCCGCTGGCTGGGACACCAGAGGTGAACCTGGCTCACCGCGGGCTGCCGCAGTAGCCAGAGCTGCTGCCGCTGTAGGTGCGTGCCGGCGGCGCCGGGGCATCTCCACGGGCGGCGGAGGCTGAAGGCTCCTCGCTGGCACAGGACCCAGCGGGACCCTTTGGGGTCTCAGCTGTGGCTTTTATGGCAAAATCACAGGGAGGTTCGGTCTGCACGCGCCGAGCGATTTGGCACAGGCTGCGGAGAGTTTCAGCAGCACATAAAACAAGTTTGCAGCAAGTGTTTTGAAGCAGGAGTAGCAGGGCCAAGGACCGAGGGGCTTTCCCAGCTCGGCTCGGTGCGTAACGTGTGCCGACAGGCTCTGCTGCCCAGGGACTCGGGTAGGGAGAGGTAAAAAGGAGATGGGGGTTGTGCTCCTCGCTGCGTGTGAACAGGACGGCAGGACCACAAGGATACGTTAGCCAAACCCATATTGCAGCCGAGGTGTCTGTATTGCCGTCCATCCTGCAAAAAGACGCCAGCTCGCCCCCTCTCCCATCCGTGTTCCTTATTTCCCACCGTTTAGGACCATTGCGTCTCTCCCCCGTTCCTCCCGTGGCGGCGGCCGATGGCGCGGTGCGAGGCTGGGGGCGTGCGGGGGCGCGGGCGGCTGACGGGGCTGCCTTGCAGAACGTGGGCTGCGACTACGAGATCGACTCCAACGCGGTGGAGGACCGGTGCGGTGTCTGCCACGGGGACGGCTCCACCTGCCACACCATCAAGAAGACCTTCGAGGACAGCGAGGGGCTGGGTAAGGGCGCTGGGCTCCGTCCCCAGCACACCGGGTGCCTGTTCCGCTCGGAGCCGGGCTCACCGCTGCTGCTCGATTGCGAGGTGGTTTTTAATCCTGACTTGTGGATGTCGGTGGGATGAGACCCGAGTGGCAGCCCAGGGAGACCTGGCGTTGCTGTTCAACTTTTTTCTTCCGAGGAGCAAGCTATCCCCTCCCTGCCTTTTGGGTGTAGAAGCCTGAAGACAACTCTGTGCACACCGGGGCTGGTTTGGAGAGGTTTAAGGGGATTTTGGGTGTTGACAAGGGCAAGCTGAAAGCGTGGTAAACACCTTGCCAGCACCCGTGCGGGAGAGGTCTCGCTCTGCGACGGGCTCTCCCGGCAGGGAGGGAGCTGGGCTCAGGGCAAGGGGGGGTTTGGTGCCCGCCGGTGCCTTACAGGGATGTAAGGATTGGCATGATGCTGGCACCCAAGAGCACCCACCCAAGGGACACTAGCACCCTCCCGAGGGCCCGGATTGTCTCTGCCACGTCTTTGACTCCCCCAAGACTAATGCTCGGTTCTGTTCCCAGGTTACGTCGACATCGGGATTATCCCTGTCGGAGCGCGGGAGATCCGGATTGAAGAAGTCGCAGAAGCCGGGAATTTTCTGGCACTGCGGAGCGAGGACCCGGAGAAGTATTTCCTGAACGGTGGCTGGACCATCCAGTGGAACGGGGACTACAGGGTGGCAGGGACCACCTTCACCTACAAGAGGACGGGGAACTGGGAGAACCTCACCTCCCCGGGGCCCACCGTGGAGCCTGTGTGGATCCAGGTACGGTCCGGGATCTGCTGGTGGTCGGGGTGCACCGTGGGGAGCACGGGGGGTGACGGGCACGGGCTGTGCGTCTCCTCCCTGAGCGTGTTTCTCCGGGAGCAGCCAAGCACGCGCTACTGGCCCAAGGAGCGTGCTTCCAGCCCACGCCGCTTCCAGCTGAGCCTCGTCCCCTTCGCAGCGTTCCTCGCGATATTTACACAGCAGGGAGAGCGTGAGGAGGAGAAAGAGCCCCTTTCCCGAGGCCTTTCCCATATCTTCTCAAGAGCAGGGGAAGAGCCCACGCTGCTTCCGGCAGGGCTGGAGCAGCCGGTGGAGGCGGTGGGAGCCGGGAGCCGTCGCGGTGCCGCGTGCGGTGGCGGCGTGGCCCACCCACACCCCTCAGCAGTGCTGTGCTCCTTCGTGGCGAGGGGCTCAGCCCCTGCGGTCGTGCTCCGGGGTCCAAACCCGGGTGATGCTGCCCGGGGGGCTGCAGGTCAGGCTCTGCGTCCTCCCGAAAGCCCTTCAGGCAGGAGGTAGAAATCCAGAAGGATGATTTGAAATCCTCTGAAACAACTAGAAATTTCAGGTTTTTCTCTTTTTTTTTTTTTTTTGTGGTTTTTTTTTGCACGTGGGAATTTCCGTAAAGCTAGTTCCCTTGCCGGAGTAGGTCGTTATTTTTCATCGGAGCCTCGAGGCTTTGGGGAGGTGAGCCCCGTCGGGGAGCAATGCTGCCTGGCGTCTGCTGTGGCTCCCCGGGCAGGGGAGGGCCCCCGGGACCTGCCGCTCTGCCTGCCTGCTCTGGGCAGAAGAGCTTACAATTGACCACATAGTCCAAAAAAAATGCAAGCAAATTGCCTTGCGGCAGTGAGTTTCCAGGATGCAGAGTCGGAGACAGGAGGAGAGCGTCTGCCCGTGTCCTGCTCCTGTCAGGCCCTGCCTGCATCCGCCTTGTGCAGAGCGGACACCGGGGCAGCAGATAACGAACTTCAGGGTTATTTATTTCTACGTGACCTGTTCAACCTAACGGTCCGTTTACCTCCGGGTCGGCAGGAGAGCCTCCGTCTTTGTGCCGGAGTTGTGTCCCCAAGCTTGTGCGGCTGCCCCACGGCCGGTCCTGCTCCGAGCCCCCGGCCGCCACCCCCGCTCCCTGGGAAGCCCCTTCTCGAATTGACGCATCCTGCAAACCCTTCTAACACCAGCCCCGCTCGGCCTTTGCTAATCCCCTCCTCCGCTGCAGCAGCGGCAGCTCTGGGGCTTGTCTGGAAATTGCCTTATTTTGCAAAGCGATCCCGCTCTCTTAATTTTCACCTTGTTTCCATGGCAAAGAGCAGCCCAGGGGATTACTTTTCAGCGCAGCTTTGTATTTTCACGAGCTTTGCCCGGCTTTGCAGGGGTCCTAACTGCGGGTGGGGAGGGCGCTGGGCAGGCAGCGCGGTGCGGGGGGCTTGGGGCCGTCCCCACCAGGCAGATCCCTCGGGAGCCGCTCGCTGCTGCTGCTCTGCCTGTCTCTGCAATTCCTTCCCCTGGGAATGGCCACCAGGATGGAGCGAGGGGTCTGCCGGTGAAGGCAAAGCTGCTGGGAGCCAGCACCCTCCTGCCCGTGAGGCCGAGCTTTGCCCCGGAGAAGCCGGTGAGAATTGTCCCCCGGGCGATGGCAGAGCCGGCACCAGGTGAAATTCCTCATGCTCGGTTTTGATCGCTGCGGATGGAAATCGGAACAACCGTGTCTCAAAGGGTCCCACCACGTGCAGCGTGATCAAAATCAAACCAAACGGGCTGTACACATGGATTACACTGGAGCCCTGGAGGTTGGCTTCATGGTCATGTTTGAACCTTGGTTTTTGCCTTTTAACCACCCCCTGATAACTGCAGAAAGCGATTGCCTCGCCTGGGTCTGCCGCCTTCCTTAGCACAACTGGAGGGGGGAATGAGAGACTGGTGGGGGAGCTGCAGCTGCCGGGCAGGAGCTTGGGCTTGGGCTTGGGCTTTGCAGAGCCCAGATTTCCAGCTGATTTCCCCTCAGTTTTGCCTTCCCTTCTGCGGTGCCCTGCTCGGTGCAGAGGCAGTGACCACCACGGGGGTACATCCCACAGAGCCCCGGGACCCCCCGGCCCCAGCAATCGTGGCTCAGCCCGATGTGCTCTTCCCGAGCATCAGCCCCTTTGCAGAGGCTCGTCCTGGAGCCCGGCCAAAGTCTTGGCGTTTGCATTTCTTCCAGCAGAAGTTCAGGATGAAACGTGAGCTGGATCCTGGGCTCGCCTGCCGCCAAGTGCTGCTGTTAATGGGAACGCTGGCGTGCTCGGCACCCGCAAATCACTTTCTGGGATTCGTAACCTAATTAAAACCTTTTGACAGAAATGTTTCAGTATTCATGAAGAGGTTTTGGAAAGACGCCCTCGCTCCCGCCAAAGCTCCAAGAACAACAAAGCTTTGGCAATAATGGGAGCACTTAGGCTAAGAAAAACAAGGTTAAACTCCCAGCCTTTGCCGAGCAGCGGTGTGGGAGGCACTTTGGGCAGGATTTGTGTCAACCGCAGGAGCCACTTCACGCGTGTTGAGAGCAGCGAGAGCCACGTTTCGAGCGATTGATGAAATTCCTTCAGGCACGAGTCGCTACCAGCCGTCGCTGGCGTTTGCCGCCAGCAGCTCTCCCCTGCTTGCTGCAGCCCCTTCTTCCTCCGCAGGAGTGGGGTGTCACGCCGGGGTGGGTGCACCCCCAGCAGGCTGCAGCCCCCACACACCCGAGCCACTCGTCTGGTGCTGCCCAGGGCACGTTGGTGGCAGGTCGGAGGTGCAAACGGGGACCGAAACGGGTAGCTGGCTTCTCAAGCTGAGATGCCCCGGGGTACTTCCCCAGGGCGGCCGCTGGAGCAGTTGCAGCTCTCTGCGACAGGCGGAGGCGAGGAGATTCGGTTCCTCCTTTGTGGGACTGGACTCTTGCTGCTGTCCCCTTCCCTTCCTTCTGCCGCTATCCCGAGGAACAGGACACCGTGACTGATCTTCACCTGGCAGCATCCAGCCGGCCGGGCCAGCCGCCATCAGTCCGGCAGACGGGGCTGGGGGCGGTCAGACCCTCCCTCCAGCTGCGACATCCCTCGCCGAGAGGTTGGGACGAGTGACGGAGAGGGGCGGACGGGCTCAGCGTGCTCCAGCTGGCGGGAGGGTCGTTCTGCCCCGCGCGCTGCAGACCCCGGGCTGGGGCCGGTGGTGTCACATGCAAAACCTCNTTCGCTGTGCTGAGCCTTGAGAAGGTCCTTGGTGGAGCTGCATGTGGCGGTGGGACTGGGTGGGATTAAGGGGAATCCTGCCAGGCTTTTCATCAGGGGAGACGTAAACCCGAAGTCCTGGTGGTTCCAATGCTCTCACTGTTATTTTTTATTATTACTTGACATTTCCACAAGCACAATGCTCTGGGCAGGGGCAGCTCCTCTACTCCTACACTGCTTCAGCCATTTGCTAACCCTGTTTCCGAAAGGGCCGTGTGCTGCTGCTGGGGTACAGGCAGCGCAGCCCTGGCACGCGGCCGGATGGAGAACGACGTCTTTATGGCCGTGCCAGGCAGGTTGTTGTCTCCTGAAAAGCCTGCAGCGGCCAACCCCGACTGCTCTGCACCATCCACCTCCCTGACTGCCCGTTGTCTGCCCACAGCTGCTGTTTCAGGAGACCAACCCGGGCGTGCGGTACCAGTACACCGTCCAGCGCCCGGCCGACAGCGAGAACGAGATCGAGCAGGCGGAGTTCCTCTGGCGCTTCGGCTCCTGGACCACGTGCACCGCCACGTGCGGGACCGGTGAGTCTGGCTCCTGCGGGACCCCGAGGCTCAGCCGTCCGCAGTGGAGGTGCGGAGTAGCTGGAGCATCCCCGTGCCGTGGGGATGCCGTAGAAATTCCTGGGTCTTTGGTTTCAGGAGGTCTTGGGGGGGGGAAGTGTTATCAGCTGAGGTCACCACTCTCCGGTGCCCCCGCCGCGCTCGCCTGCCGGACCTCGCTCTTTATCAGCACTTTGCTCCTTGCTCGGTGTCCTGTTACTGCGCCGGGTGTTCTCGGCATCAGCGTGATGGAGACAAAAGAGCTTTAGAGCTCCCCAGGGAGCGTCGAAGGGCCGGTCTCCCGCCTGGCTGGGCCTCTCCAGGGCATCGTTTCCAGGGTTTTATGGAGAGCACGTGGGAGGGTGCCCAGCGCGGGCAGAGCACCGATGTCTCGTGCTGCTCCGTGGTGTCGGACACTGGTTTCCTGCCTCCCGCCCCACTGCGTGGCCGGCCGGGCGTCCCGGGGCCCCCGGGGCAGCTTTTGGGGCAGCCCTCAGAGGGGGACGGTCGGCACGCTGCAAGGGGGGAGGCTGGGACCAGCGAGCGCTTCCTCGAGAGCGGCTGCCACTGAAGGAAAGGGAATTCAAGGACACTCGTGCTTTCTCAGTAGCAGAGTGCCGGGAGATGTTTCCTGTCTGTTCCTGGGAGATAATGTGGATTCCTGCTTGGAGCAACAGGGTTGTGGGGCAGCAGGAGCTGGCAGGGTGTTTTACAAACACTTACACTGAGAGCTCTTCGCTGGGGGTTTGCACGGGCCCTGTGGCGCGGGGAGGGAAGGGGAACAGGAGCTGAGGGCACTCGCTTTTGTTTGAAACCAGCTTTCCTTTGCGAGGTTTGAGTCCTTGGCTTCCAGACCAGAAGGGAAATACCGGAGCAAATCGGGCGGGAGTCGGGTGAGGATGCTCACCCTGTCCGTGAGCGCAGGCGAGCGGCTGGAGGAGCGCTGAGCCCGTCCCTGGGCTGGGTGATGGTGCGACCTGAGACGTGGATTTGGGAGAGCTCAGGCTGAGCCTCTTCTGCAGGGGCCAGCCCGAGCGCTTGAGCCAGAGCACAACTCAGCAGCTTCAGCAGAGTCGTATCAATCTCAGCTGATGGCAGCGGTTAGGATTTACAGCTCTCCCAAGGCGCGGGTCAAGTACGTGCTGCAGAAAGGAGGACAAAAGCAGGCAGCGAGGCAGCGTGTTGGGAGTGAGGTCATCCTGAGACATGTCCCCCCGTGAGCGCTGCGGACCGGGCGCAGGAGGCTGCGGCGGTGATTTATCCGTGAGCTGTGGCTGGGGCAGAACGCTGCCAGAAAAGAGCTGTGCTGCTGCCAGCTGGCTCCCCTTCGGACACAGCCCCCCCGAAATCCTCAGTGTGCGTGCATGTGTGTGTGTGTGTGTACGCCCATGCACACACATGTGCTCCGATGGCTGGATGTGGCTCTGGCCGGCCCGTCGGGGAGCGTGGGATGGTGGTGCCAGTACGGCTGCAGGCTCTCTGCCGTTGGCCATCCTGCTCCTCCACCCAGCGCCCGGTGCCCGCAGACTGGAGATGTCCGTCCTGGCCGTGGCTGTGAGGCTTTTCACAAGGGCACAGGCGGGGAAGGGCTTTTTCCCCTGGCCAAGAGGTCCCTCCGGCAGCAGGGGGTTTTCTGTGGAGCCTCCACCGGCTGCATCGCTATTAAATCTCATTAGGCAGCTTGTGGAAGGGCATTTTTCTGCATCTCACTGCTGACCAGAAAAGCTGTGGGATGTTCAAGGTTTTATTCCGGAGATTTCTGCTCAGCATAACTCACCCAGCAATGCCCCTGCGGCCAAAGGACGCAGCTGGAGGCCACCAGGACCAGGCTGGGGTGGTTGCAGAAATCTGACAGCGGGAGCCAGCAGAAGGGTGACAGTGTTCCTGCTTTTAACCCGTCTTGTCCCGTGAGCCGCTCGGTACAGAGACAAGCACGGGAAGGGCGAGCAGAGACATCGAGGTTGCAAGGTTGAAGTGTCTCTCTGAGTTTGGGGTCTGCCAATGGTTCTGGACACAGTTGTCTACTCCTTGCCTTCTGTGGAAACTCTTGCCACCCCTTAGGTACTTCCCAACATCCCGAAGCCCTGAAAGAAGAGGTGTAATCTGGCACCTTTCTCCTAAGGGCATACATGGTTTGCCAGCTCTTTCCACCATCTTTTTTCAGCTTTCTGCCATCTGTTGTTAGTTTTCCGCCTGAGCAGCCCTGCGCTCGGTCTCGGGGCGGGAGCCGAGGTTTGCCTGGTGCTGGACAGACAGAAGCCCTGTCCCACCAGCCGCAGCGAGGGGCTTTGCCTGGGGTCTGCTGCTTCTAATGCCCGCGAGCCCATGTCCTGCCTGGACCGGTGCTGCTTCCATCCATCCATCCGTCCATCCATCCATACATCCGTCCGTCCATCCATCCGTCCATCCATCCATCCTGTCCCAGGTGTCCCTGCTTTGCACCTGCCTATCCAGGGTCATTTTCCAGCCCAGCTGAGCTCCGTGGGTCTGATCAGACACGTGCTGGATTGAGACCAGGTGTCCAGCTCTGCTTTTCCCACCCGGGTGCACTGGGAGCACTGGTGCTGTTGGGCTCTGGGAGGGCATTGGTACCTCAGCAGAAGTGGGCTCTTGGCTTCCACTTTTAGTGGTGGTTTCATTTACTTTCCTGTTTTTGGTGGCTCCAGCTTACCTTAGGGTGTCCTGTCACCTCCTGGCAGAGGATGCTCAGGGGTTCGGTTCGATTTTTGTCTCGAGCCAAGCCCTTGCCCGTGTCCGCAGGGGTGCAGCGGCAGGTCGTGCACTGCGTGGAGAAGCTGGCCGGCATCGTGGAGGAGCGGTACTGCGACGCGCTCACCCGCCCCGACGACCAGCAGAGGACGTGCAGCGAGGAGCCCTGCCCGGCCAGGTCTGCTGGATTTCCCCTCGTTCCTGCTCGGCAAAGCTCTAATGCCCAAACTGCTCCGAGGGGGTGACCAGAGTTGGGGGGACCTGGGTCACGGCAATGCCCGGATTGCTCCAGGACACGTGCAGCTATCTGCACCCTGGTTTTGCACCTCTCCTCTCCCTCGCGCTGGAGAATGGGTCCCAGACCCCGCCTCGGTCCATGGCAGCAAATCCCTGTGGTTGCCTGACGGCCGCAGCGCGTTGCTTGTCCACGGACCGTGAGCCACACGGGAAGGCACCATCCCGGCAGGGCCAGGAGCCCTCCTCTGCCTCCGCGCAAAACACCCTCCCTGGCACTGACTGATCCATGCCTGGCCCCCGGTCTGGGCGCTCCGACCTTGGCCCAAAACACAAGCCGCAGCTCCCCGGTGACCCCGGGCCCCGCTGATCGTTACAGGCGGCTGAAGCCCACGTGCATCTCGCGTTCATCTCCTGGCCCCAAACACCCCTCGGTCAGCGGTGGCCGAACCCCCCCCACCCCGCAGTGCTCGGCGTGGTGGGGCACGGGACAGCCTGGCGCATGCCTGAGGCCTTTCCCCTTCCCCGTTTCCCCAGGTGGTGGGTCGGCGAGTGGCAGAAGTGTTCGGCCACGTGCGGCCGGTCGGGGCTGATGAGGAGGACGGTGCTCTGCATCCAGAGCGTGGGGCTGGACGAGCAGAGGGCCTTGCAGCAAGCAGATTGCCAGCACCTCTCCAAGCCGGACGCCACCGCACCCTGTCACCAGGAGGTCCCCTGTCCCTCCCAGTGGACTGTGGGGAACTGGTCCGAGGTGAGAAAGAGCATCGGGGAGGTCCCAGTGTCTTACAAAGCTGGCGGGAGCTGGGGACGGGGTGTCCCTGGACATCCTCAGCCTGCCCGGGGGCGATGGGCACGCTCCTGCCTGCGGGGGACGTTCGTGGACGTCTGTCTGTGGCTCACGGCGTGACACCGGCTCGCACGGACGGGAGTCTGGTGGCACGGGGAGGTCTCAGAGTGAGGAAGGGGCACCGAGCTGTTTGACTCTGCCCCGTGCTCTCTGGAGGATGCTCCGTGCTTGATCGCAAGCAGGGCAAAACCAAGAGGTTTTCAACCCTTCCCCTTTGTTTTGGCAGGAGCCTTACAGACTCTTCTTGCCTGCTGAAACAAGGCGTCGGGGACAAGCCGGGGTCTGGGTGTGCCGGGCCCGTGCGTGCCGGTCAGCGGGCATCTGCTGCCTGGCAGCGTGACCTGGCGCGGGGGCGAAGCTGCCGCATCTCTGCTGCGGGGGGGGACGGGGACAGGGACCCCCTCAGCGATGCACCCGGGGAAGGGGGGAGCGAGCCGCTTTTCGGTAGTTCTTCTAAAGAGAGGGAGAGATCAAAAATGCCGTGGTCTGTGGACACCCTGCGTAGCCTTTCTTTATTTTTGTATTTCTGTGGATCAGCTTAACCGCAGGTTGAGGGTTTTAACCAGAAAATTGTAACTCCTAATTTAGGCGCTGGTTTCAGAAAGTGTTCAGCGTGAAGACAAGTATCGGGAGAGAAATGAGAGAGCCTGGGAACGGAGCTTGTTGCTAAGAAACAAATGGACTAAAAATGTGAACAGAAAATTTGAAGGCTAAATGAGAGCTATTTAGAAATATTTTTCTAGGGGCCCACAAAAGCCACAATTGCCGGGCTGAGACGGGCGGCTGCAACAGTTTAAAGGGAAAATCATGAATTGCCCGCGGTCTGTGCCGTGCACAGAGCCAGCACAAATCGTCACAGTCCTGCTCTGTGGTGATGACATCGACAGATCCCTCAGCCCAGGGAAAACGCGCTCAAGATTTTGAGACGTCTGTCATTTTTCTGTCCTCCTTTCGTTTAAAGCAAGAGCCCCCTTCCTTCCATTTCTCCCACCACCACAAGCAGAGATATTTGAGGGGCTTGGAAGCTCCCCAGAATCGCGTTATTTGATAATAACGGGGTTGTCGCTGGTTTTGTACTTCAGACCCTCGGGCAGGGCAGCACAGGCGCCTGCCTGGCACCAGCAGCCCCCGGGCACCCCCGAAGCCGTCGGGGTTATTTGCAGTGTGGGTTATTATTTGCAGTTTGGGTTATTTGCAGTGTGGGTTATTATTTGCAGTGTGGGTTATTATTTGCAGTGTGGGTTATTATGTGCAGTGTGGGTTATTTGCAGTGTGGGTTGCCCAACAAAGTGCTTCAACACTGGGACTTAGTGCCTTCGGAAGGACCCTAAAGCAATGTACGTCCAGCTTTGTGGATATCCCAAACAAGTCGTTAGTGCGGTCAGAAGTGTTATTTGTTATCCATTGGTACGCCAACAGAGCGTCCGTCTCCTGCAGCACCTGACGCTAAGCCCTGCAGCGAGCGCTGGGTGTTCCCCCATGAGGCTCCTAACAGCCATTCCTTCTCCGTGTCCCGGGGGCTTGCTCAAAACCCAGGCTTGGCACATAAGCCACCTCCTTCTCCCTGCAAGAGCTGCAATACCTGGAATTTATCTCCTGGATGGAGCTGGAGGCATTTGCTGAGAAGTTTTAGCTTAAGGTGCACGCTGCAGGAGTTTAGGTCTTTTCCCTGCTTTGGCCATCCCAGGAGGATGAAGCAGCTTGTTTGCACCCCTCCCACAGACGTTAATGTGCGGTGATGTTGTATTTCAGCAACACTGTGTACCTGGTGGAAATACCTGGTGGTGGCCACGGGGTGTTATGGACTGTCCCTCCTGCCGGGAACAGTCCTCGGAGTCACTTCTGCTCCTGCCTGGCATTGCCCAGGAGACGCGGAGCTGGGGAGGCCACGGCCGGCACGGCACGGCACGGCACGGCACGGGGACCTGGCTGCTGGGTCAGCATCTCCTCCCGACAGCCCCTGCCTGGGAGGAGACGTCCCGCAGGGTGGGCACCCACCCAGGACCCCACCAGGACCAGCACGGGGAGCAGGGCAGGTCCCATCCAGGCACCTGGCCCTCGCGAGGACTGAGCAAAGATGAGAAAGGCTCAAAATACAGGGGGATATATTGTCTGAGGAGCACGTCTCCTGGCCAGCCTGCCCAGCAGCTCTGCCTGTCCACCTTCATCTCTTAACTCCCACGGGCTGGTGGCTCTGCATCTGTCGTGGTGTAACCCGGCCGGCAGCTAAAACAGCCACGCAGCCGTTGGCTCGCTCCTCCCCAGTGCGATGGGGGAGAACTGGGGAAAAAAAGTAAAACTTGTGGGTTGAGGTAAAGACAGTTTAATAGGACAGACAAGGAAGAGAATAATAATGACGATAAAAGAATATATAAAACAAGTGATGCACAGCGCAGTTGCTCCCCACCCACAGACCACTGCCGCCCAGCTAGTTCCCGAGCCGCAGTCTAAACCCCCGGCCAGCTTCCCCCCAGTTACATACGGAGCACGACACCGTATGGTATGGAATATCCCTTTGGGCAGTCGGGGCCAGCTGTCCTGGCCACGTCCCCTGTGCACCCCCAGCCCTCGCTGGCCGGGCAGGGTGAGATGCTGAAAAGTCCTTGACTTGGTGTAAACATCACCCGGCATCAAGCAAAATATCAGTGTGTTATCAACAGTATTCTCATCCTACATCCAAAACACAGCACTGCGCCCAGTGGGTGGAAGTACTGGGAAGTACTGGGAAGAAAATTAACTCTATCCCAGCCAAAACCAGGACAGCATCAAACCCTTGGCTCAGCACATCTGTTTTTATCCAAATCGCAGCGATTTCAGCAGAAATCCCCTCCGTTGGGTTTGTTTGCCTTGTTGACCATTTGTTCTTGTTGGCTGGATTGTATAAGGCACTTTGATCTACATGAGTAATGCTCTGTGCATCTGTCACCGCAAACTGCAGCGGCCCGTGGTGTGCAGCCCACATGTGATGTTATAGTGCTATTATTTACTTATCCAGCAGAACATTTTTTGTCCTTTTTTCCAGCCTGTGGGTTTCTTTTATAGTGAACAATCTCAAAGAGACCATTATGGTGGAGGAGGGGGTGCCCTCAACAAAGCTGCCTTTTCCCTACTAGGACAACACCCATGTTATTATCCCCTGCTTCAAAAATTTCTCTTCTAGAAGAGAAGCAATTCATGGCGATAGGTCATAGGAAAGACCTATTAGATCATCTTACCCAATGCCCTTCGCAATGTCCATCTCCCAGGAAAATTGTTGCTGGCTGGAGTGCAGGTCAGGGATCACCCCGAGCAAAGCCCCCTGCAATACCAGTCCTGCACTGGGAGCGTCTTTCCTGGGGAGACAGCGCCGGGGGTAGAGGTGGCCGGTAACAGCACTGCTCACCGGGGTGACCAGTACCCCCTGCTCCTGACTCCTGGCACAGGGCACCCCGGGTCCCAGCTGAGACTGGCACAGGTGACGTCTCGGGACCCAGGAGGGTGGTGGGAGCTTGGCAGAGAGATGTGGAGCCCCTTCTCCCTGCGCCCAAAGCGTCGCGGTGCATGGGATGGTCGAGCACCCGCTTCGGTATCTCGGAGGGGGGGAGCACCGGCAAGGAGCGTGGGCACTGCTGCGGCACCGCTGCCGGCCCCTTCCCCGCTCCTCCTGCTGCAGCCTGCATCGCCCGTGCTCCCGTCCCTGACGTTTGCATCTCTTCCTTTCCCAGTGCTCCGCGACGTGTGGCAACGGGACACAGAGGCGCCCTGTTTACTGCAGCAACAGCACTGGAGCCGCCTGTGACCCTGCAGAAAGACCCAGCTCGGAAAGTGTTTGCTCCTTGCCGCAGTGCCAGAAGAAATTAGACAATACCAACCCAGACTGGTCTGGCAGCGGGTCCTCCAGCAGAGAGATATTTAATGAAATCCATTACATTCCCAGCAACCACATTGCTAAATTTAACCCCTTAATTCCAAGTATTCCGGAGCCCAATGATGTCAATATCATCACTGAGGAGGACTTCTCAGCCAGAAAGGGAAATGTCTTTGTTGACGATTTTTACTACGATTATAATTTTATCAACTTCCATGAGGATCTGTCTTACTATCCCTTCATGGAGAAAGAGACCAAAAGCGAGGAGCCTAAGCCAGAGCTGAGCACCAACGATGTGGAGGGGTCCCGCGAGTTGCCCACTGCTGTCCTGCACACTGCCAAGCCGGGAGGAGGAGCGAGCGAGGACCATCTGGTGACCAGTGAGGCAAACACTTTTGGTCCTGTGCGTGGCGAAGGAGAGACGGAGCCTGGGGGTTTAGCCATGAACGACCTCCTGAGCATGGTCCCTGAGGATGCGGGGACAGCCGCTCCTAAATATGCCATCCCTGACTTCCCGGGTGAGGGGGAGGACGCAACGGTTGTGCCCCGCTCTGAGGA
Source organism: Aramus guarauna (assembly GCA_013400195.1). Lineage (NCBI taxonomy): Eukaryota > Metazoa > Chordata > Aves > Gruiformes > Aramidae > Aramus > Aramus guarauna. The sequence goes on from VXBL01009715.1 coordinate 279,142, forward strand.
CCACCTGCCCACCCAGAGCACCACGAGTCACGATTCTGCAAACAGCCACGACCACCCGCCCCTGGATGAACCCCGGGGAGCTGTGCCGACGAGGACCGGTCCTGGGCAGGATGCTCCAGCTCACGGCCTCGCTCCCCGGGCTCCTTACCCGGCCGATCCCTCCCCACCACTGCGCGCTGGCACAGGCAGCGCTGGCGCAGGCACTTCCGACGGTCCGGGAGAGCTGGGGAGCAGCGGCGAGGGACGTGCGAGCACAGAGGGGCCGGGTAATGCCAGCAGTGAGGAGCACGACATGGCCAGCTCTGCAGGGAGAGGCCGCGAAGACTCAAGGGAACCGGATCTTGTCATCACCAGAAACGCTAACAGTGCTGCCCCCGAGACCGAGGAGCAGGAAGGCTGGGCAGAAACGCCGGCGCTGGAGGGCACGCACACAGCACCCGCGGCCGCCGAGCAAGTCCATGGGACAGAGAGGGCAGATCTTTCCTTCCCCACCCCGCAGGGACCGGCGTGGGCGATGGGAAGGAGTGCTGGCAGCACCCATCCCGCGGCGAGTCCCTATCCTGCGGCGAGTCCCTATCCCGCGGGTGCTGACGGGGGCCCCGCGGGGCAGGCAGGGCACCAGCCAGAGCCCCACACCCCCGCATCCCTGAGCCCAGCCCCCTTGGTGGCCACTACAGCCTTTCCAGCAGCAGTGTCCTCGTCCCCCGCCGTGCCCGGGCCAGCCACCCAGCTCACCTCCAGCGGCCTCACCCAGCAAGATGCCCTGGTGCCAGCCGTGCCCACGGCCCCGGCTCACAGCCCTCCCACGCACCCAGCGGGAGCGTCCCCCTCCCAGTCCCCCCCGGCCTGGCAGACCGTGGGGATGTCCCACCACCCGGAGCCGGCGTCACCCCGTGCGCAGCAGAACTCCCGCGGGGCCGCGCTCAGCAGCACCGTGCCGGGGCAGCGTTCGCCATGGGCAGCCCCAGGGACATTTGCTTTCAGTGATGGGGAGCACGAGCTATCCCAGCCCACCCCTGCCCCCCCACCGCTCTGGGAGAAGGAAGAGATGGAGAAGGAGGAGGCTGGGATTCTGCCGTCGAGCACCATGGCAGCCACGGCGGCCCTGCCCAGCTGGGAGGTTGGGAACTGGAGCGAGGTACGTGTTGAGTCCCGTTAGAAGTGTGAGGTGGCCGGTGCGGGGGTGACAGACCTGTCCCTCTCCTGGCTGGCCTCTGGGGCATTGCTCTTCGCGTGCAGGCAACGTGCACGGCTCACACGGGCATTTTTGAATTTTGGCTCAATGCTGAAAGCCGCCGGCACCGTGGGGTGGAGCAGGCGCGCAGCCGGTCCCGCCATGGGCCGCGGTGGCTGGGACCCGCTCCCTGGCGTGGGTCAGCAGCCCGTGCCCCATGATCCGGCTGCCGGTCCGTCCCGTCCCGCTCCCTCGGGCACCAGCTGCGGTGGCAGGTCCCTGTGCTCTGCAATGCCCGGCTCAGCCCGTCCCGGCGCGATTCCAGGCAGCCCCCCATGCTGCCCTGACACAGCTCCCGGCTCCCGCAGGGCCCGTTCCCCGTGCACGGGAGACCTCCTGGCACAGGAGCAAGCTCCTGCCGTTGTGTAGGAGAGAGTATCTTAAAATATGCCACGAAACGGCAGAGATTTAAACGTCAAGCGTGAGGCCCGTCAAGGCTGCACGTTGGCAAAGGGAAGGGGCTGTGCTGAAAGCAGGGAGCGGGGATGATCGGCAATTCCTGCTGGCCTCTCGCTGCCAAGCCGTCCCGGAGCCGCTCTCTGCGTCGCCTTTGCAGTGACAGACAAATGGCTGCAGCAATTCACAGCCATCAGCTTTTATCAGAAAGCACAAAAATAACGAGCTTTCGGTGTCGTGGAGCACCGGAGACCGAGCACTGGGGGAGCCGTTCAAGAAGGCGGCACAAAGGAGCCAATAACTGTCGGGACAATACTCACTATCGGCAAAAATGCAGTCCCGCACGTGGGTTTTATGAAAGAGCTTTGAACATCGCTTGAGCCGGGGCGTTGAGGGGAAATCTGCCGCGGGGACGGGACCCGTGGCAGCTCGGTGATGGAGGCACACGGGTGTGTTTTGAAAGCCCTGCAAAGGCTTTAGAGGCGGAAAGGCTGCTACGAAATAAATGAGATCAGTGTGGGCGGCGAGGGGTGGATCCAAAAGTGGAGGTAGAGGCTCTGCCTTTCAGGTGGAGGGAAATCTTTACGGGAGCTCCTAACACTGACAGAGGAGGGGACGGGCAGTGCTGTGGAAGAAGGGCATGAAATGGAGCTTGCTGAGACAGCAGGCAAACGATGAAGCCGTTAGTGCTAATTAAGGCACCCCCAGCTGCAGAGATCCCCGGCGCTGCCCCGTTCCCCACCGAGCTGTGGGCAGCCGTGGCCGGGACGCTGGCGCGGGGCGATGGCCGTCGCTGCCGGGGTCGGGGTGTGAGGATCCTCCCACCAGGCACAAGCTGCGCAGGGAGAGAAGGGCCAGATCCAGCCAGAAACGGCTGCAGGGGCCATGGAGGACGTTCCTCCTTCTCCCCCCGGGCCCAGGGCTGCCTGATGTGGCACTGGTTGGAGAGGAGCCGCTCGCTGTGGGGAGTTAGTTCTCCGTGGGGCTGGGTCCCCGGCCAGGCGGTGCTGAGCACAGCCTCGGGGAAAGCTCCCCTCCCCGCATCGTCCCGCAGCCCTGCCTCCGCACGGCTGTTTCCCTGACACCCCTGGCGATGCCCTCGGAGCCGAGTCCCCAGGGACCTTTCTGCTGGGCCACCGGGCTGCGTCCTCGGCCAGAGCCAGGCGGGGAGCCGGGGCATCGGGGCCACGCGGGGACACCCCCCCCCCGGGACCGGCCGGAGAGGAGGGGAGCAGGAACCCGCCTCGTGTGTTGCAGTGCTCGGCCACCTGCGGCGTGGGCGCGATCTGGAGGACCGTACGCTGCAGCACCGGCAGCGACGACGGCTGCGCCGCTGCGAACAAACCCGTCCCTGCTCAGAGGTGTTCCCTGAGACCGTGTTCGTCGTGGCGCGTGGGGAACTGGAGTAAGGTAAACGGGCACGCAGCCAGGAGGGAGGGTCCCGAAAAACCCACAGGAAAATGAAGGCGGGTGGTGCCGGCGCTGCGGCTGGAGAGTGACCTGCTCTCGGGCGTGCTCTTGCCCATGGCTCGTGGAGGCAGAGGGTAAAGACTTGCACTTGCCACAGGGTTTAAACTACTCCATCCCACAATAATATTTTCATTTTTCCAGCTCTTGGGCGGGTTAAAAAGCCAGGAATTTGCAAAAGTGAAATGAAGAGAGGTTTGAAAGTCGCTGGAAAACGTTCTTGGCAACCTGTGCTACCAGGCGGTGTTTGCAGTTGGGTGAAGCCAGTAGGTTCAGTGGTGGGAACGACCCTCCTGGCTCTGGGTGGGCACCGCCTCAGGGCTGTGCAGCTGGGAGACACCAGCTGTAGGTAAAAACTTGGTTTCCGTTACAACCGGAGGCCGATTGCGACCGAGGGATGGTTGTGACAGATTCAGAGCTGCATGGGACTATTCTCTAGCTTGGACTAGAGAAAGAGGTGACAAGAGGTTGAGTGTCATCAACTCAATCCAACCCAAGGCAGAGCATGTCTTTGGGGTCACCTCTCTTTGCCGGAGGGATCCCCCCCTTCCCCGGCCCTTGCCACCCTTTCCCGGCGTGATGCTCGTGTCGTTTCCCAGTGCTCCAGGAGCTGCGGCGGGGGGATGAAGGTTCGGGACGTGCATTGCATCGACACCAGAGACCAGAGGCTCTTACGGCCCTTCCACTGCCAGGCTGTCCTCTACAAACCACCGGCACAGCTCCCCTGCCAGAGCACGCCGTGCCTGGACTGGTACACGTCCTCCTGGAGAGAGGTAGGGGCTGCTGGGCAGGGGGCTGGGCGGGAGGGGGAACGCTCGACCCCTGAGCATCGCAGCAGGGCTCCGACCCTGGCTGGGCACAGGCAGCGTGCGTGCCTGCGACGGGGTGTTTCACACCCGCATCGTTTTTCCTCTCCCTCCCTGGCAGCACGGTCGGCCAGCGCTCGGCGTTTGCTTGCCCAGAGCTGGGCAAGCGTGTGGCCGGGGGGCCGAGCTGCCTGCAGCCATGTGCTTTGCTGGGGCCCCCCATCCCTGGCAGCGGGGAGGCAGCGCGCTCAGCCTGCCCCTTCACACCCCCCCCAAATTTAAGCAGATACTTGCAGCGGGTCTGCTGGATCCTCCTGCCTCTGGGAATCTCCCAGCCGGTGGAGGAAACCACCCGCTAATAGCAGGGTAGCTGCGAAGCGGGCACTCCGCCTGGGAAGCAGGTTTTGCGTGTCCTTGTGCATTTGTCGGGTGGGTTTGCAGCGTATTCCCTCAAGACACCGGTGCACGGAGCGCGTCTGCCTCTCTGTTGCGCCGCTGGCTTCCCCTTTCGATGGCTTGTGTCTCGGCAGTGCTCGGAGTCGTGCGGCGGTGGGGAGCAGGAGCGGCTGGTGACGTGCCCGGAGCTGGGCCGCTGTGAGGAGGCACTACGGCCCAACGCCACGCGGCCCTGCAACACGCACCCCTGCACCACCTGGGTGGTGGGCTCCTGGGGAGAGGTGAGCGGGCGCGGGCGGGAGCGCGCCGCTCCTTTCGATGGGGCTTCTGCACAAAATGCAAGGGATGGGGGGGAAAACCCAACCCTCAAAACCAAACTGGGGGCTACCGCAATAAAAACCTCCCCGGGTTCTGGTGCTACCGGCGTAGCGCAGCGTTGGGGGGTGGCTCTGTGGGGTGCGGGGATGGGTGTCCCCCCCCAAGCTGACGGGGCTGCCCCGCTCCCGCAGTGCACGGCTCCCTGCGGCGGGGGCATCCAGCGGCGCCAGGTCAAGTGCATCAACACCAAGACGGGGCTGGCCGAGGAGGACAGCAGCCTCTGCGACCACGAGCCCTGGCCTGAGAGCACCCAGAAGTGCAACCCGCAGGACTGCGAGAGCTCCGAGTCGGGTAAGTGACCGTCCTGCCCCTCCTGAAAGCTGAATATTTGTCCTCAGTGGTTACGTTCCCCAAGAGCCTGTGCGCGCTGCTTGGGGTTCATGCTGCGTTATGAGGACCGGGCGATAATTGTGGAGATGGGTGTGAAAACCACCCTGCTCTCCGTTAAGGAATATTACCTGCAGAGCGGGCAGCTCCTCCACCATCGGTTTTACGGAGGAGCGATGCATCACCCTCCGTCGCCATCCTCTGCCATGGCTGGAGACGCTTTCCCACCGTACAGCACTGGTCGGGGCTGATGCAGCGACCCCCAGTTAGAAACTGGGGTGCACACGGTTCTGCCGCGGGTTGCAGGTCACGATGCGAGGAGGCACAGCACCGTGTCGCCGGGCGTGTTGTGCACTGGGGAGGTTTAAATGGCACCGTGTGCGGGGGCATGCTGTGCACCGCCGGGTGGTCTGCTTGGTCCCTGCGGAGCCGCGGCATCGAACAAAGAAAAGGACGTGTAAGAACATGACCCGTTCCTGGGCCCAGTAACTGGAGATGGTTTTTCTAACCGAGTTTAGACACACTCTTTATTTTTCTTGTCCCCACCTTTCACTTCTCGGTCCCCCCGGATAGTCTGGAGCTGGGCGCCAGCAATAACTGGCCGTGCTGAAAGACAAGTTACACTCAATTAATTTTTCCGGGGCAGGTCGTGCCCCGTGCTCTCCCAGCTGGCCGGCGGCGCGACGCCGTCCTGCTCCCAGGCAGGGACCCCGGGAAGGGCCGTGCGGCCGGCGCCGGCACAGCAGCGCCCGGGGTGGGACAGGCGGGGTGCCAGGGGCAAGCCGGGGGTTCGGGCGCGGGGAACGGCGACGGGCACGTGGTGCTGGCAGCGCTGCCAAACTGGGAGCTGGTGCTGGCTGCAGCGAGGGGAGTGATGGGGGAGGAAGGACAAACCAGTCAGCCCGCTAAAAAGCGGTGTGTCTGTGGGAAGATGGAGGGGGGGTTTCATACCCCAGTTGTGTAAGGCTAGCTTGGCTAATCGATGATTAAGTGGGAATGTTGTAATATTCTATAAACGTCCAGAGCATTTGGCTCTCAAGGGACCGGGTGTGGTTTTACTGGCACAAACGTGGGCTGGGATGTGCTCGGTGGAGGCAGCCGCATCACCCAGCAAAGGGACCACCGGCACCCGCCTGTGGGAGCACGCCGGGGGTGGCGCGGGGCGGAGGGACCGGCTTCAGAAGTAAGGTGGGATTCAGAAAAGGAAGCCAGAGGGAAGCAGCAAGCGGTTAAGCTCTCTGACCATCAGGAAGCTGTTTAGAGACAAAATCCCAGGACACAAAACTTCTGAAGCAAGCCTGGGCTCACCCTAGAAAGTCAGACAAAAGAGCAGTTCCCAGCGTCTTCGGGGGTCTCTGAGCAGATGCCCCAGCGAGTCAGTCCCGTTTCAACCTCAGCCCTGCAGCGTGTCCTCCAGCTTCGGTCGCCCGCCCCGGCTGCAGCCGCGGTGCTCGGCCGTGCCGCAGGCACTCGCTTGGCTTCTCCTCTCACCTTCGCTCGGAGAGATACGTCCCACGGCACCAGGCAGCTCCCGATAAACCAGAAATCTGTGGGCTGCGAGGGTTAACAGCACTGAAAGGAAAAGCCATAGAATGAGGGGATCAGATGTCATTGATATTAGCGTGTTAATCATTAATTGACCTTCTCTTTTTCATGTGCTTGGACAAAAAAAAAAAAAAAAATCCTTTTTGTCTGCCCAGAGAGAAACGTTAGAGCCTCAGGAGGTTTACTGAGCCAGGAGAGGGCTGAGAGCCGGAGCGGGACGGGCAGGAGGGCAGTGGGCAGCCGGTGCCCGGGGTGCCTCGCCCCCCCGTGCCGGTCCCCCTTTGCAGCCCGGGACCCCCCTTCCCGTCCCTTCAGCTATTGGCACTTGTCCTGTCGCCAGCCGCATTCCTCCTGACGCCTGTTCCGGAGAGGGCAGGAGCGTTGGCTTTGGTTAACCGGCATCTGCAGCCTGTGACCGCTGGCCGTTGGGGGGCTTTTAGCCATCAAATCCTCCTTTTTGGTGGCTGCGCGACCCTCCTGCATCTGCAAGTCTGTGGGGCAGTTCAACATTTAGGAAATAATTAGTCAGGCTTCGTCAAGAAATGATGTGTGGTTCCGGCTATTTTTGTCAAGGGAAAATTTCCGTGCCGGGCTTGGTGATGAGAGCCATGAAGCCGCACGGCGTAGCCAAGGTTGTACCAGAATAACTGCTTAGATGTGTAGGAAGCCCACAAATAAATGTTAAAATCCTGGATTAAAAATGACATAAATGCTGTGGCTGTAGCCCAGGGCAGGAAACGCCTCTTGGAAATACAAACATTTCCTGCCAAACCATGAAGAGGAACAAAACTTTCACATGGCAGGAAATCACAGATGTGTAAATCCACAGGCAGAGGCTCCCAGAGAAGGCATGAACGTAAACTCCAGCCCTTTCCTGTGTTTTAAAGGATCTTTACAGCATGAGATTAATGCAGGCTGGAGTGATTCATGTGTTTATGTTAGAAGCACAAGGAGCCTCTATCTCCTCCAACGTGAAGTGCACAGAGACCAGAAAAATCATGTCTTGTCTTTGTGAGCAGTCGTGTCCTCGCTGGACACAAAAAAATGAAATAACCCCAGTAGAATTTAAATGTTAAAACCATTATCAGATGAATCTTTAACAGAGGTGGAACAGATTAAGCATAAACAAACATCTCACCGGCAATCAGCTCTCTTCAGTTACAGGAGGTCGGAATTAATTAGAACCAGAATCCTATTCTGTTGCCAGGTTATAAATTAATTGATGATTACACAGAGGTTATTTTTAAATATGCCTGTTGTTTTACAGCTGCATCCAGCTCTGAGCGGAGACGATAGGTTGGCCGTGTCCTTAGACGGCTCCCAGGGAGCATCGGAGCCTCCGCGCGATGCCCCAGCCAGGCTGGGGACATTTGTCTTACTCCGCGCTGAGACGAGGAGCTCCGACCAATGCAATTCCAATGCGCGTGGAGGCTGGGAGCCATCGCTCTCCCCACGCCAGCGGCAACCGGGAAAGCCCCGCGGCTCCTTGCTGGCGTCCGGGGAGGGGTGAGGAGGACATCCCTGTCCTGACAGCAGGGGCGATAGGAGTGGGAAGAGATTTGCTGGGGGCTGCCGGGGAGATAAGAGCAGCCGCTGGCTCCGGAGAGCCTGGTGCCCTCTGATTTCCACCCCTGCCTAGCTCCGAGCCCGAGCCGAGCTCTCACACCCACGTCAGCCACTCCTGTTACCGGATCACTTCTTGTAGCCCAGAAAGCTGGGAAGGAACCCGCACGGCGTGTTTATTGCTGTGTTTAAGTGCTGCACTTTGGTTTGTGGCCATCTCAGAAGGAGCTGAGCAGCAGGTCCTGCCTGAGAGCTCGGGGGGCCGGTGCCGGTTTAGCCAGCAGGTCGGGGTCCAAAGCACAAAAGCAGCAATTGCTTTGCGTTGGAGGAGAGCGCTGATGGGTGAACCGAGCAAAAGTCACCCCGCTGCTGCAAATGTAGTGCCTGTGCCTGAACGACGGCTTCTGGCCAGACCTCCTCAGTGATGGCTGAGGCAACCCTGAATGCGGGCAGCCCGCAGGATGCTCATCCTGGTGAATACCATAAAATTAATAATTTTCCTCGGGCCTGTTTCTCCGGATCCGATACCGGGTGGGTGCGCGAGTTCCCCAAACTCAGCCCAAGCAGGTGCCGAGCAGGTGATGGGGCTGGTTCTTTGCCCTGGCCGAGGCACTTCAGCAGACGCGACTGTTCCCCACAAGGCTCTCAGGCTTTAAATACCAGCGAGGGAAAGGATTTAAGGTAAAGCGTTCGGCCGGCCCAAGAGCAAATATGTATAAACCGGCCATGGATACGGTTTCTCTGGGAACGGGACAAAGGTTTCCAGCCAGCGGGAAGGGATGGAGCGGGATGGAGCTCAGCCAGCACAGGGGACCGTGTTTGGTGGGGGGAAGGGGCGATGCCTCGGGGGGGGCCGAGGGGTAGAGCCCCCCCTGCCCCAGGGCCGTGCTGGGGCAAATCCCAGATGAGCGGCACCCTCTTCTCCTGCTGCCCTTTGCAGCGCTCCGGGCTCGTTATTCTGGGTCCGCTTGTATTTCTGGTTGCCTCAAGATTAATTGGCAATTAGCTGTTATATTCCTTCTTGCTTTGAGTAGGGAAATGGAATTATTCATGGCGCTGCACGTAGCTGAATGTCCACGAGGGATACGTACTAGAAATAATTGCAGCAAATTCCAATTTTCTCTGTCATTTGAGGATGTGAGTCTGTGCGCAAGTGGCAGGACAGGGAGGTGCTGCGAGGCGAGTCATTAAGTGCCCTTTATTCACTGCTAATTAACACAGCTGCCAATGCAAAAAGGGTGCTTGGGAAAGGGTTCCCAGTTTTTATTAAATGTAGGCGCAATGGATGTTACGCGTTTTAACCTTAGGGAGCAACAGGCTTTCGGTGGCACGGGCTGGCAGAGGCTGTTCCGGCGTCCCCGTATCGGCCCTTCCTCCTGAGCGGGTCGATGCAAACGCCAGGTCCGAGCAGCGGCGGGGCCGTGCACGTCCCCTGCAACATCCCCTGCGACGTCCCCTGCAACATCCCCTGCAACGTCCCCTGCAACGTCCCCTGTGATGTGCCCGGACACCGACACAGCCCGGCCGGCCCACAGCAAGTCTGCACAGGGGCACCCATGGAAACCTGGGCAGTGGGAGAAAATCCTGCAGGAACCGCCGGGCAGGTGGAGCAGAAAGGCACGTTTCCTCGCCCCGTGGGAACAGTGGGGTTTCCTTGTTGCGGTGCTGCACACTTTTGGTGTAAATGACCTTGGCTTGACTAGCCGCGGCGGGAGATGCTTCTCCTCCGGTTGTGGGAGATGCTTCTTCTCCAGCGGTGGGAGATACTTCTCCTCCCTCCTTCTTGGCAACTGCTGAGTAGATTTAAGTTTTAGAAAGCGTAAATTGCAATGGCCAGTGGCCAGCGCCAGTGGCCAGCGCGTCAATGGGAGAGGGTACAGGAATCTGCTCCTCGTCCGACTTGGGTGCGGGCGTGCGGGCTCGGGGCACCCTGTGCGGGCATCCAAGGGACCCGGTGGCTGCAGCCTGGGAGTCTCTGCCAGGAGCCTCTTGCCACCATCTCCATAAACAAAATATTAACCCTTACTTAACCTGTCTGAGAACTCTCCAGAATGCATCAAAGACATCCTTTTCCATGCAGAAGACAGACCTTCAGCAGAGAGGATGTTGGCCTTGAAGTGCTACAAATGGGGAAAGCGAGGACAAAAACGCAGAAACGGTGCTTCACCCGTGGCTGGAGGGAGAACGGTGCTCAGCCGTGCGGTCGGGCGCTGGGGGTCCTGCCTGGATTCGCTTGCCCTCTGTTGAAATAGAGGAGGGCTCAGCGCCGCCGCCAAGCACCGTTACCCGGCCGAATCTTCCTGTTAGAAAAAGGCCAAACAAGCAAAGGCTCGGAGGCGGCAGGGCTGTCTGCTCAAGCCTGACTGCTGCTCGCAGGGTTGGCTGTGGGAACCGCTGGACACGGCGCGTTTAAAGCGGTTTTGGATTTTGGAGAGGAAGGCAGGGGTCATGTTCAGAGACTCATTCCCTCCTTTCAGCAGAGGCGGCTTTTTCTCCCCCTCCCTGCGCTCATGAGAAGGAAGGGGAAGACGAGGCAGCGCGTAGGGAGAGTCCTGGCTCTGCTGCAGCTCTTCGGAAATGAGAATTTCTCTCTGCGGGATCCAGAGACTCTGGAAAACAGATAATCCCTCTGAACCTCTTAGAGAGCACCGGCATTTTCCTCCCTCTGGCCTGTCATTCCCAGGCTGGATGCTCGGGGAGGGGGGGTCAATGGGAGCTGCGTGACGATGCTGGGGCTGAGCGAGACGTTTCGGGAGCAGCAGGCTGAGACCGGAAAACTGGTGGGTTTTAGTGCTTCTCCCCCAGTTCTCCCTGCTGCGGCCGTGTCGGCGCCTGCCTGTGCGGGCAAACCTGGCAGCGGAGCACACACCGCTGAGCAGCCACCGGCGCTGCCTGCGATGGAACGTGCCGCCTTGGCCAGCACTCGTTCCCGGGGGAGCGCACCGCGGGCCCCGGAGCAGGAGCCTGGGATAATGCCTGTTAAATTCGGCGCTGGCTCTGAGAGCATCCCGAAGGCCAGAGGTCAGCGGCTTAATTCTCTGGTTTTGCTAGCTCAGCTCTAAGCTCAACCTTTCCTTGTTTTTACAAAACCTGTTCCAGGAAGTTTATTTTTCCCGAGCATAAAAGTAAATGCTTAGGTCTGTATGGCAGAAGCTTAAATGAAATTTAAAGCGACTTCCACGCCAACTTAAAAAAACAACCCCAAAAAGTGGGGGGTTTCAGTTTCTAATGTGCTGGCTTAGCCTGGATTTTAAAAGCCCTGCTTTAAGCTATTTCTTTAGACTAAAACTTGGCATAGTTTTGAACGCTGGAGCATATGTTCAAATGAAGTGTTAGGATTATTAAAAAAAAAAAAATTGTTAATAGAAGAAAATAACAGTAAAAGGATTAAATGAAGATTGGGTCAATTCTGTAGGGACCCTCTCTGAAGAGCTGACAAATTAAGTGCTTATTACAGCTTCCTTTGCCCAAGACCAAATTCCAGGGAGGAATCACGAGCTCCGCCAAGATTTCCAGACCTGAGCTTGACCCCGCACACATCCACGCTGAGACGCTGCATCAGCCCGAAGCACGGCCCGATCCGGGAAAGCGATGAGCGCTCAGCAACTCCCATTGACTTCACTTTACTGAGATGCCTCGGGAAGCCGCAGTCCTGCCGCGGGGTTTCGTGGAAGGTCAGCAGAGTGCAGCGGCAGCGCCTGCGCCCAAGGGCCGTGGCTCTTCTCCCCGCTCCGCCCGGCCCAGCCGTCATTCCGCAGCAGGCTCGTACCTTTGCGGACAACGTGGTGTACAAAGAGAAGTAACTCCCCCAGGAGACCGATGGGCTTATTTCTGCCTGGGTACGGCTCTGGGTAGCGCAGGTACGGGAATTTCCTACCAGCGCCCGAGGTATTGACGGTTGGAAAGGGATCGGAAAAGAGCTCAACCGTCACCTCTGGGCGGAAGGGGACCTTCAGGAGAGGCTCCAGAAGCCTAGCCTCTACAGCTCTTTCCTGGGAAGGCAGGAGGCAACTTGGTTGCGATCCATAAATAGCTTTCTAGGAAGAGCGTTGCGATAAGCAGAGGGCTCGTGAACAGAAATAAGCCCAGCAAGGCGCAGCGGCAGCGTGCTAAAAATACCGAGGTGCTCGGCGGGGGTCTGCCTCAGCACAGCATCCCCCAGGAGCATCGCCCCGGGGCTGCAGCGCTGACCCTCCGAAACGCGGGTGATGTTCCCATCCATCCATCCACCCATCCAGTATTTTTAGCTGAGTTGTTCTACGCGCCTTGGAGTTTTTGCTGCTGTTACACTTGCTCTGTGCAACGCTGTAGATAATTAACCCCCCGGAGCACGCCAGCCCTGTCCGTGCCTGCCGGGAGCCATCGCTGTGTTCTCCATCTCTCCTACTCAGTATCGTTTCCAAAACCAGCAGCTTTCACACCACAAGTTTATAAATCCCGCGGGAAGCGCATGCTGGGCAGGTGGGGGTGCCCAGCGGTCGTGCCCTGGGGAACAGGCACACATCCTGCACGAAGGGCGAGGAGGCTGAGATGCGCGTGCTAAGCCGGAGCTAAACCAAACCAGTGTGTTTTAAGGCACAGCTCAGCTGGGCCACCCTGGTATTGCCATCGCCAGCCGTTGGGGGCAGGAGGGGGGGTTCTCCACGCTGACGTGTGCTCAGGCTTTTCTCCCTCATCGCACACCCCAGGGGTGTTTTAGGATCCCTGCTTGAGACAGCCCTGTCCTGCAGATGGGAACACGGGTATTCCTGTGCTGGAATGTCCTGATGCGAAAGGGCCCTGGGGGTTCAGGGGATGCCGTGGGGAGCCGCAGGGCTGCTCCCAGGGAATACCATCCCCAAGACCCCGACGGAGCATCGCACAAGCAAACACTTCCCTCTTCCCCACCGGCTCTGGTGCTCTCGCGTGGCGTGGCTGCTCAGAGCAGGTCTGGGAACGTGCGCTGCTCCCAGCCCAGCCCTCTCTGGGCTTCACAGCAATTTCTCATCCGCTCTGCTCAACCGGCAGGAAAGACCTGCATCACCCCCTGCATCCAGGGGGTCGGACCAAACCCCCAGCCCGGGAGTGCGATACAGGGCCAGGATCACCAGCAGGTCGAGGGAGGGGATTCTCCCCCTCTACTCTGCTCTGGTGAGAAAGCTGGAGAGGGAAATCCTTCCCTGGGAGGGTGCTGAGGCCCTGGCCCAGGGTGCCCAGAGAAGCTGTGGCTGCCCCTGGCTCCCTGGCAGTGTTCAAGGCCAGGTTGGATGGGGCTTTGGGCAACCTGGGCTAGTGGAGGGTGTCCCTGCCCATGGCAGGGGTGGCACTGGGGGGGCTGGGAGGTCCCTTCCCACCCAAACCAGTCTGGGATTCCATGATTCCATGATCCAGCACTTGGTCCCAGTCCATCAGCAGCCGTTGGGTCCGGCAGCAGCTTCTGCGTTAAACGGTTTGTTCAGAGACGCTGCTGCTGGGCAGACATAGCTGTTGCTCCAGAGGAAGAGAGGAAATACCTCTACTGAAATAGAAAATAAATTTTAGACCAGTATAGTGACCTCCTTGCTGACGGGCTGGAGGGGGGCGAGGGCTGTGATTGAAATCCCAAAGTGGGGGAAAAGTCTCTGTTCTGCATCTGTTGCATCCTTTGCATTAACCGCTGCGGGTCGGCTCGTCCCCGGGGAATGGGGGCAGCAGCCCTTCCCTGAGCAAAGCCTTTGTGTGCAGAGGGGAGATGGTGAGGGGCACCGGTCAGCGAGAGCTCCCCCCGCTCCGTCCCGCTGTTTCCCCAGCAGAAAAGTGTCCTGAGAAAGAGAAAAGCCCGTTTTCTTGCCCCGTTTCTGTGTCTGCTCAGCGTGGGCCCGGGCAGAGGGTGCCCCAGGCAGCGGGGGGGACCGGGGGGGACCAGGGGTGACAGCCCTGCGCCTCTGCCCCGGGGAGCATCGACTCTGCCTGTCTTCAGAGAAGAGCTGTCATTTATTTTAATCCCTTGTACGGAGGTAAAATTAGACAGAACTGATGTGATTTAAATGAGTCCTACACAACTGGGTGATACGCTGGAGGCTCACTGAGGCACACGCACGTTTTGATATAAAGTGGAAAAGCAAGAAATTAAACATGAAAGCAAACCAACTGCACATGTTTATCAGCAGAGACACGGTGCGTATTTGGTGATGGGTCGCTGCAGCCTGTTTGAGCCCGGTCTGGCTGGCGAAGGAGCCGGGATTTCTGCAGCCTCTGCTGCCAGCGCAGGGGAGGGCCGTCCCCTCCTCGCCCCGTCCCGCCCGTGGGATGCACGGCACCGTGGTTTGCATGTGGTGGCAGGTGTGAGGGTGTTTCGGGGTGGTGGGATGTTCCGCCCTATGGCACCCCGAGGGCCAGGTCTCTTTGGGGCAGTGCTCGTGTCTCCCCCCCCCGCTGTGAACCCCAGCGCTGGACCAAACGCCCCGACGTGGCGCTCCCGGCCCCAGAGAGGGATTTGTGATTTCCAGACTGTTTGCAGAGAGGAAACAGTTTCTGCAAACAGTTTGCTCAGCCGGAGAGTGACTCAGCCGGGGCGGCTGGGCTGCAACCCACGGCCACCACGGCCCCCGCTGCAGCTGGCCCGGGGCGCTGCCCCCCCGGCGGGGCTGGGTGCTGGCACTGGAGCAGCGGTTCCCAAAACAACGCCCGTCCTCGAAGCATCACCAATGTTGTTTTGAGGTTTGTGAGACACCTGCAGGAAGCGAACCAGATGCTGCGGGTTCTCGAAATAATCTAAACGCAAGGCAAAGAGAAATTAATTATCGCCTTTCTGCCGCCTTCTGCTGGCATGGCGGGGATGGTCTGGGCGCTGGGAGGAGACGGCATTGCGGGGAGGTTTGTCACCTCTCCCAGGCCTCCGGCACGGACCCTGGTCCCCGGGGAGTGAGCCCCAGGCTCAGCCCCGCTCCCCCATGTGGTTTGTCTACCCTGGGAAGATGCTGCAGAACTGTAGACAGCAGCAGAGGTGTTACTTCCGCTGGCAATTAGAAGTAACGAGGATGCTCGGTACCCAGATGAGGGCGGGCTCCGCATTTGCTGAGGTCTGTCTTTGTCTCTGCCAACCCCACGCCAGTTTTCTCATCAAACGCCTGACAGCCGCGCTGGCGACGCCGGCAATAACGCTGTCCTTGCCCTCTGCCTCCCCTCCAGGCTTCGTCTGCGAGCGCGACCGCTTGACATTTGGCTTCTGCCAGACCCTGCGGGTCCTGGGAAGGTGCCACCTCCCGACGGTCCACCTCCAGTGCTGCCGAAGCTGCCGCCAGCACGGGCACCGCGCAGCACCCGACCGGGACCGCGGGGACGAGCGGGCCTCCAGGAGGTGACAGGACCGTCCCCGAGGGCGAGAAGCGCCAGGACCCACGGCGGCTCCCGGAGCGGCGGAGGAGGGAGCTGGGTCACAGCCAGGACTTTGCGGCTCTGCTTCGTCCCACGGCAGCGCCGGACGGTGCTGCCCGTGAGCCGCGTGGTGCTCTTTGAAAACACGGGGAAGGCTTGATTTCTTTTATTTGTGCTACACTATAACAGTGCTCCAACCATGGGTCTGGCGTGGGCAGGGTGTGCAGGTCCTGCTGGTCCCACGGGAGATGCCGGGGCAGCCCAGACCCTCCACTGGGGTCACGCTGCCGCTGCGCCACCGGCGGGGAAGCCTTTTGGGGAGCAATAGTTCGGGGGAGACCTCTCAGAAATGCTTATGGTGCTATTATTTGACATTTTCAGCCTCTTGATGGTGTTGGCAGGCCAGCACGAAACTCTTGACTTTTATTATTATTTTTATATATATGAAGTGAGCATCTAGCATTCCACCAGTACAGCCAACCGTTCAGATTAGCTGTTTTTTTTTCCTTAAGGGACTTGAAGCTGGCAACCCATTTCTGTCATTTTCATTAAAATGTTTACGCGCTGAAGCTAAACAGCAGTAATTTAAGGAACGGAGAGAGGGCAGAGGAATTGGCTTCAGTTACCCCCCCAAGTCCTGGGCTCGCAGTGCGTGCAAAGGCTCCGTGCCCTCCCCTCCCCGCTGCTGGCTTCCTCTGCCAAAGCCGTTGCCCGTATGATTCTGGGGCGGCGGGGGTGTCAGGGCCACCAAACGATACCTCGGGTTTGGAGCCCACCACTGCATTCCCTTGCGTGTATTTGTGAAGGAGAGGGAAATCTGCTCTGGCCCCGGCGGTGAGCAGCATCCCCTTCGCTGCATCCTTCCTCAGGAGCAGCAAAGTATTTACGCACCTGGATTTCCGTATGCAGTTACGGCGTAGCAGTTAAATGGTTGGTTAAGGTGTTTTTCTGTGTTCTTACAAGCTAAAAACCTTTTTTTCCTGCTTATATAGATTCACCTCTGTTAAGGTTAGTTGATTCTTTTAACTAGAGTATCCGATATTGTACGAGGAGCGGCACTCAGCCGGCACAGCCCTTACCGCCCTGCCCGGGGGTGTCGTATTTAACCCCCCCCCGTCTTAGGGAGGATTTGCTGTTAGGTTGGTCCCCAGAGGAGGGTCAGGAGCATTTCGGTAGGAATTCTTTTCCGCATTACTCTTCAGGTGATAGAGGATGCCCAAAAACTGGGGGACCGTGAAGGCAATCCTACTTGCACCAGCCTGGGCCGTGCCGCGCAATGCGGTCACGCAGCCCCCGCGGGGTACGTTCCTTCTTCACCTGCGCTGTGGGGAACAGTGTGCGGCCCCAGAACAAGGGAAATTCCTGCCTGTAATTTGTATGTGAAACACAAGCCGTGAGTTCACTATTTGTGTTTTATTCCTTTGCAACATGGTGTAAATTTTTATGTTTCCAGAGCCTGTGTTCAGTCCTGGTTCCCTTCTCAGCGGCACCATCCGTCCCGTGCTTTCGTCACGCTCCCAGGTTTTGCTAAGGGAGAGACGCTAAATGTCTTGGGGCTTAACGGCTGTAGCTCGTGAGTGTGTTAAATTAAACAGTTACTGAAGGAAATGGAAGGGTTTCGTATTTTCTCTTCCCCTTGGGGAATTCCAAGGGATTTTTCCCTGAAAACGCCGTTAAGTGGAGACGGTTTAGGTACTGGCAGCAGCGGGGGTGCGAATACTCTCTTAGCTGCAGCAGACGGGGCAATCAGTTTGCGCCCGAAGATCGCTCAAGGCTGCCGTTTGCAGCCGGGCTGCCTGTGGTTGGAAGGGGAGCTGGGATGACGAGCTGACCGCTGGCAGCCCGCTGGCGAGCCGCAGGTCGAGAGGCTTCAGCCTCCGCGGTGCGGTGGTGCCAGCGCCGGTTCTGCGGGTCACATCCTGCCGGCGGTGACCCAGCCTGGCCAGCCTCTCCCGCCGTACCTACCCACGCGTGGGGGCACGTCCGTGGCCGGGATGAGGGCACAGGATAATCCGTCCCGCAGGACACCCAGCCAAACCCATTGCACCAGCTGGGCACTGGTGTCGGGAACGCTGGAGAAGCGATTGCCGCCAAGGGGAAGACCGTAACAGCAGCTGCTGTTTTGTCAATGCTTCAGCCTGGCCAAACGCAAACTTCTGGGTTTACGCTGGTGAAACAGGCCCCAGATCAAAGGCACTGCGTGTCTGCGAGAGCTCTGTGCGCCGCGCGCTGTGCGGCAAGCGGGTTTTCCTGTTGGCCAGCGGCGTGCCGTGCACCCCCGCCTGGAGCCGGTCCCTGAGCACCCCCAGCCGCAGCAGATGCCCACCAGCACCTTCGTGTCCCTGCAGCCCCGACCGGGTCGGGTCCCTGCGGCACAGGGAACCGCGGCACCCAGGGAAAACCTCTCTGTTTCAAGAAGGGCCGACCCCGACAGGTCTGAAGCCTGGGGGTGTGCGGAGCAGAGGCGGGCACCCCGGCTCTGCGATGACTTTCAGCTGTCACAACACAGCGGCGCGGCCGGGGCCGTGCCTCTGGGAAGGGCTGAGCAGAGCCGGTTCCCAAGCGCTTGGGACCGGGAGCAGCAGGAATTAATGTAAACCAAAAGCGTGGCCAGCCCCCGAGCCCACCGGCTCCAAACCGCGGAGGTTTCTGGTGGGCGCTGAGGCTGGAGAGGTTTGTGTCGCAGTGTGGGGATCTCTGCTGGAAGGGCCTTGCATCTGACTTTCAGCCACGTAATGAGCCAGGCCTCCTACGAGCACATAAATCGCATTGTAAGTAATAATCACACTGGTTTTGCTTAAATACCTCCAACATTTTCTTTCGGCGGGACACCTACAGCTTGGAAAATGGACTGCAACTGTCAATGAAAAACTGGCCAGAATTGGTGCAGTTCTGAGTCTCTGGTCCGGCCGTCGTGAGCTCTGAGACGCGATGGCAGAATCTGCTGTAAGCCGTGGGACGTGGGAGCACGTGTGTGCAGAGCTCCTCGCTTGCTCTCGCAGCAAAGCCAGACCCTTCCAGGAGCAGATCTGGACATTTACTGCTCGGCTCTGGTAACATCTGCGTGTTCACGTGCTCCTTGTAACCCAGGAACTAACTAGAATTGCCTTTTTTTCTTTTTTTTAAGGATGCTTTCATTAATGCGTTGACACAAGAAGCACGTCCCTTTAGAAATAACTGCTGCAGTAGCGTGCAAAGGGAAGCAGGAAAGTAATGATGAATCAAAAGACGTTTGAAAGATGCTTTTCCCTGGGGTATCTAAGGACGGTTTGCCAGGAAAGCAAGCTTATCCTTTTTGCTAGGTTAATTAGAGCAGCGTACGAAAGAGAACAGCGAGCCTATGCCAGTGCCCACCGCAGAGGTCCCTGAGCTCCACGGCTGCTGTCCTCCAGCCAGGCTCCGGCGGAGCAGAGGGAAGCCGTCCTCCGCCAGCTTCCCTGCCGGCGATGCGCCGCTCGCGCCGGGAACACGCGTCTGTTGGACCGGAGACACCGGCAGAGCCTTCCCCTCCCAGCCTGCCCGAGAGCCCTGGCTATGACAGCGCAGACAGACGGAAAGCCCTAAATCACGCTTTTCATTAGAGATACAGGATGCGTGGTGACCAGGGCGCATTCCCTTTGTCATTCTAAGGTACTTTTGGTTCATTACTTCAGAAAGCCCCCATTGAGGACCAACGCTGCAAAACTCGCACGCTTCATTTGGCACACAGTAAAGGGGGGGATTCCCTCTCATTGTGAACCGTAGCAGTGGGGGGGGTCAAAGTCTCCCCGACCTTTGGCCGCTCGGTTTTACTTGGCCCCATTGAAAAACGTTTGGTTCCTCTGCTAAGCTGTCGGAGGCTACAGGGAATTTTGTTCCCGCAGCCTGGTCACCTCCCAGCACCGGCTGGACGTCCGCACTGGGTGAACTGGAGCTGAGGGCTGGTTTTTAAGGCAGGAACGTACATTTAGACAAAAGTAGGCAAGCTTAATTACAACAGCAACCGATACCGGAGCTATGTCTCCTCTTTCAGATGAGTTGTTCTTAAAATTCTGTGCCGTTGAAGGATCTTTTTGGGGGTGTGGTGTAGCCTGTGCCTCCCTCGGCAGGCACTGCTGGCCCCCGTCTCTGCACATGCATATATGTACCCACGTACAGGTATATATTCAGTAAGACCCCTCGCTGTCCCCGCTGCAGGAGGGACATTGGGAAAGCACGTGTGGGATGTTTCCCGAGGTGAGCTCGGCTGGAGCCTCCCCGGGCTCCACGTGTCACAGAAAAAGGGCAGAAATCAGCAGGACGTTGAGCATGGAGGGAAGAAACTTGCTGCTTCGGGCAACACCGTGCAATGCGGTACACAGCACAGAGCTGCCCTTCCAAGAATTGCCGAAGAGGTTGGCCTCACCTTCGCGATTTCAGATTTATCCGCTCCACCGTTCCCAAAGCGATCCAGGGCCCAAGCTGCGCTGGGGGTCGGGCCGAGCTGCTTCAGTAAGCAAATGCAGACGTGGGCCATGCGAGCCGTGCAAGCCGTGCGAGCCGTGCAAGCCATCCTTCGTGCGAGCCATCCTTCGTGCGAGCCGTCCTTCGTGCGAGCCGTCCTTCGTGCGAGCCGTCCTTCGTGCGAGCCGTCCTTCGTGTGAGCCGTCCTTCGTGCGAGCCATCCTTCGCCGGCTCCTTTCCCCGTGCCCCAGGGCCCCTCGCTGACCCAGCCCCCCCATACAGACACTCCTAAGTATTTTTTTCCTATATTTTCCACAGAGGAAACAGAACAAACAATGCACTTTTAAAAGAGGATTTCAGCTAAGTTTCCTGACGTCTATTGTAATCTCCAGCTTGTCATTACCGAATGGGGAAAGAATTGCTCACAGGTTTCACTTGCCGTTTTTTGGACCGTTTTGTGGATGGTAAATCCACAGAAGGCGGATTTGGGACAAGGGACAAGCCTCACGTTGTGCAGGCTTCACTCTCAAAATACTGTTGATGAAGTTAATTTGAAAAACAATGTGGTTCTGGAGCCAATCAGCCCTACAGTGCAGGTCTCAGATGCTCCGCTGAGCTGTGGTTTGGCAGCCGGAGGCCGTTGGAGCAGCCCGGGATGCTCAGGGGCTGTACGGGCGGCTCGGACCAAACCAGAAGACAATTTAAGTTTAGGGTGAACTAACGCCCTTAGCCAGGCCACTTGCTCCTTCAGAATAATGTTTAAACCTGGTCAGTTGACTATTTACAGAAATGCTGACTTTAATGAAAGACGTTTCCTCCCAAATTCTGCTGCTTTCCAGCCTGCAGCTGCAGATCCTGTTCAAACCATCCTGACATCCACAAAACTGAACTTCCAAAAGACTTTGCCTGGGTTTTTTCAGGACCAATTGTAAATATAAAACCTCGCTGCAAAATTTGCTGTTTCTCCGTAGGCTTTCAGTTTGTGCTTTCATTTATAAACATCTGTCTTTGCCACAGGTCAGCCGTGCAAACCGTCGCCATCAAGACAGCCTCCGGGCTGGCCATGCTCAGCCCTGGGGAGGCACCAGGGTCCACATCTCGTCTCCCACCTCCACCCAGCATCTTCTCACCAACCTTTTCTCACCCTCCTTTATCAGAGGTAGGATTAAATAAGCCACCACTGCCCCGTGTCCGTTGGGCTGGATCCAGCCCAGTTTCTGGAGCCAGATGGCAGGCGTGATTTAAGAAAACGTTTTGCAAGATGTGAGAGGTCCCTTTTAGTGGGCAACAAAGCACGTGGGAAAGAACCGGGCTAGGATCCAGCGGGAAATTTGTGAAGAAGGCTTGTGACTATAAAAGGAGACCGAGGGTGGTTGGTGTTACACCAGGGGAAGATGAAAGGAGGGTGGTCGGACCAAACACCCTGCCCTGCAGCCGCAAAGTCTGCATCTTTACTTGCCCCAGTGTTTTGGGCTCTTTGGGCAAGGCTTGTGGTGGGACAGGAGAGAATTGGAAAGGCAAGTGCCAAGCAGAACTATTAAATGTAGCCAAAATAACGAGGCCTTCTAAAAGAAGCTGAGCCCAAGGTCTTGTCCATCAGCACGGCTCAGTCGAAGGAAGCAGCTCGCAGATGTTCATTGTTGGAAATTCGTGCTGAGCTCAGCCAGCTCCTCTGGGAAGGCTTCCGCAAGCGAGGGAAGCCCTGGAAAACCAAAGGAGATGGGGACCTGCTGAAACCGCAGCTCTGGGGACACGCCGACCGTCCTGGTGTCTGCAGGCTGGGCGGTGGGGAGAGGCTGCGGGGCCAGGGCAGGGGCTCAGCGTTGGCATCGGCATTGCGATGGTGGGAAGGGGCGCTGGGCGCTCCCCGGCCCCGCAGCCAGCACCGGGATTGGGTAGGGCTGTCCTGCAGCGTCGCTTTTTCCAGGGGAAAGGAAGGAACGGGAGGGTTTTAAACAGGCACCTCAGCGGGGTGACGGAGAGATGGGTGACCGGGAGATGGGTGACCGGGAGGTGGGTGACCAGCAGCAGCATCCCAGCAGTCAGCAGCAGGATGGTGCTCACAAACACTTTGAGACTCCTCCTGATTGCAGCGTTGCAGGAGAACGGGTGCAGCGGAGGTGTTAGGGCAGTAACCTGTAGCTCGTGTTTTGCTGTTGCTTCTATTTATTCCTCGGGATCTCCTGAAAGCCCCTCTGAGAGGAGCCAGAGGCTTTTGGCTTCGGGTTAGAAACCAGACCTTGTGCCTCCCCCAGTCACCTCCAGAGCTGGAGACAGGAAGGAACCGAGAGCTCGTTAATTGGGAAGCAGCAGGCATTTTATGGAGGAGGTTGTTTGTGTCCCTTATTAACAATAACACTTAAAACGCTTCCGCATCTCAAGAAGCACTTGGGTCACCCTGTCAGAGCACCTGTGTTTTGCTGGCTCTCAAATCCTGCCCAAGTGCTTCTGCCCGGACCAGCTGATCTCAGCGGGAGAGTTTTAATCCCCCAAGAGCCAGAGGGGCCATCGGTCCTTCATCAGCTGCAAGCACCGGTGACGGATGTGGTCCCACCGGTGACCTGAGCACGCGAGGAGGCAGCGAAGTCCAGACGGACCAGGAATAGCTCACAACATCCGTCCATGCCTCTTCAGCTAAGAATGAGAGCCGGTTTTATTTTCTCTTGCTCTTAAAACCTCTGGTGCTACACGGAACGGTTTCACAAGCACAGCCTCGAGGGTCAGGAAAGCAAAGGCAGGACAGCAAGAAAAGGATTTTAGCTGTTTTATCTTTTTTTGGCTTTTACATTGCAGCCGATCACTGTTGGTTGCTCAGGGTGTGAAGCTCAGACGGGAACAGCCATCATCCAACCGCTTTGGGGTGCTGAACCCCAGCACTGCCAGCAAGTGCTCCAGCAGGTCCCGGCCATCCCGGAGCTGCCGGTTGCAGGCAGAGGGACATTCCCAGTGGGAAGCAAAGCAGCAGAAAACAGGAGGAGGAAAGCAAAGGGAGAGAAACCAGCTGCCCCGTTCCTTGGGCGCATAGCTGGTACACGGCACGGCATGCTGGGCTCAGCCCGAGCAATGCCCTTTGTCAGGAAATCACGGCTCTTTCGAAGGAGGGGAGGAGGAGAGGGAGAGCCTGCCCAGCCCAGCCCGAGCAGTGCAGCCACCGCTCGCCTCCCTTTGTGCTTTAAGGACAGCTCAGCATGACTGGGTGTAAATATTTAGAAATATCTATATGCTAAAAATACCTCTATGTCTATGTGCAACCGCTCCGTTGCCATCTGTGGTGACCCCCCCAAACGAGCCCCGTGATCCATTTATACAGCCCGGCTGCCCTCAAGGGTGACACCTCCCAGGCGTCAGCAGTGAGAGAGGGAGAGACCAGTCCCTTTACCTCACGGCTTACACCTCACCTGCAAGGGCTTGCAGCCCCGTGATCTGGGATGGGAAACAATTCCAAATCTGTTATGTCCTGCCTGGAAAAACAGAAGCTGCTACAAATCCCTTTGCGTGCGACAGGAGCCCAGGAAAAGGGCAAAAGGACGATAGTGGCTTTTTGTGGAGGAATTGGAGAGGGGGAATGGCCTGCTCCGCGGTTACGCTGTGGTTCGAGGCTGTGCTGGGCACGGCAGAGCCGCGGGGCAGGAGCTGGGCTCGGGGAGCTCCGCTCCTGGAGGGAGATCTGACGGATGGGACCACACTAGCACCCGCTGGCTGAGGTCCCCAGGGCTCCAGGCAGGGTGGTGGGGGCTGCTGTGCTCCCTGCTTCCTCTCACATCCCTGCAGATGTTTCCCGGATTCCCGCTGAGCCTCCGGCCGAGGTTTAACCCCGGGTGCTCACGCTCCTGCCATGAAACGTGGTCGTGAGCGGGGAGAGCCGAAACCCGACAGAAACCGTCACGGCTCAGACCAGACACCGCCATGGTCGGCTCCTCCGTTTCCCAGCTTGTCCCCAGCTTCTCCAGTAGACGCCCGGACCGCTCTCCAAACAGGAGACGTGAGCCTGGTGCCAGATGGCTGCGGGGGACTCGGACAGCGTGGACCAAGGAGCAGCGGGATGCTCCTCAGCCAGCAGTTACTGGTTGTGGTATCGCTCTGTGGCTTGCTGGTGCCCTCTGCAGTTGTTTCTCCTTATTGTAAATGCAAAACATTATTAAACGAAGGGACAATTTTATTACTTGATGACAGCCAGCGAGGACAGGTGGCACGTGCCTGTCTTCCCGGGTTTGGAGAAACATCTCCTGGTCCTCGGGCACCTGATGTCCTGCCCGATACGACCCTCCTTGGCCTGTTCCTCCACTCGCAGGCAGGCGGTGTGACCTGCCCGCCGGCTGTTTCCCTGCTGCTGCGTGGTACGGCTTCACCCACGCGGTGACCCCAAACCCCCGTGGCTGCGGTGGGAGGGCAGCGAAGCCTCTGCACACCCCGGGCTGCGGGGCAGCAGCAGCGGGGATGGACAAAGCTCCCAACCCCAGTTTCGGTGGAAACGCTGAAAAACGCAGCGGCTCTGGAGCTGCTTCCTGAGCTGCTGGAGCCCAGCCCTGGGGAGCCACCTGCCCGTGCCCCCAGCAGCGACCTGTTCCCCAAGGAACTGGGACTATTCCTGGGGTCAGAGACCTGCTTTTCGGGTCAGGTGCATCTTACCGAATTGCCACTCTGAAGAGGAACGCTAGCCTCCGTGCTCCAGGGCAAAGCCCTCAGCGCCAATGACCTGGGAGCACTGCAGAAACAGGGAAAGTCCTTGCACGGTCCTCAGAGCATCCTCTTCCCTGTCCACCAAGGGCAAAGCTGCTGTCGGCTGGGGACGCCTTCCTCTGGGGGTGTTGCAGGAAGAAAAAAAAATCAAATCTAGAATAGAAGCTGTCCTCAGGGTTTGGGGATTTTTAGTAGCCATCTCAGAAGACCGGCTGAAGCCCCCAACCCCACTAACCTTTCGGTGGTGCCACCTGAGGCTGTACACAGGCACCCAGAAAATTACCAAGCAACCCATCTGAGCAGAGGAGCTGCGTATCTCCTGGTCGCAGTATTTCACAAAGCCTCATTGCTCCCAGCAGATGTCTTCGTTCTGAAAAGAAAATATCAACTCCCTCGTTGGAAAGCAAAAAAAAAAAACAAAACCAAGTTCCAGGCAAACAGCTGGCAGATCATGCCCGCTGATGCTCGCAGGTTCATGTAACACATCCCTGCAGGGTATTTATCTGCCTGCAGTAACCTCTTCCACGTCCTAACGCAGGACGCGCTGTGCCGACACAGTGATGCACGCTCGTTCCTTCCCCCGGTTTCAGAAAGTCAGCCAAGCTGCCCGGGCGGTAACACACCTCAGTGCAGGGATGGGGCTTCCTCCTGTCGGAGAGGGAAGTGGAAGGAGCTGCCTTAAATCTAATTCAGAGTTAAAAAACAAGTTTGCTTTTCCGGAATTGCTTTTTTTCTGACCCAGGGTCAGGACGTTGATAAAGCCCTTCCAGGTCTGGTAGGCACAGGGGCAATCCCTGCCTGCATCCGCTCCGAGTCTCTCTCTTGGCATTTGCTCGCTTTTGGTCCACTGCAAATCCGGTCCTGAAGGAAACGTCTCCTAAGGCCTCGGTTGGACCAGCTGGCTGCTGGTCTTGTGCCAGCAGGTCTTCTCACGTACCTTGCTCAGGAGAGCCCGTCCCTGGCACCTCCAGGCCTGATGGTACACGAGCACTTCGGTGGCACAAGTCTGTGCCGGCGGGCGGTGGAACCCCGGGGGCGTACGGCAAAGCCGTTACCAGACCCGACGTTACATCTTCGAAGTTACGTTTTGCCACAGCTACGTTTGCTGGCCTGGTTAGACCTCAGCTGTATGGTATTTCTAGAAAATTGCACCTTTTGATCATTTGTCAAGCAAAACATAATCTGGAAAAATCCATTTTAGTTATTTTAGTAATTTGAAGTAGACCTGTGCCTCTCGAGAAGCTAAACACCACAGCCGTCCCGCTTTCCACTTTAGCTGGGAGACATTACCACCACAAACTGCCCTGCCTAATGCTCCGAAAGCCACTGGCTCTTCAGAGCTGAAGCTCTCCTCGGGGCAGGCGTTTCATCCTC
Source organism: Aramus guarauna (assembly GCA_013400195.1). Classification (NCBI taxonomy): domain Eukaryota; kingdom Metazoa; phylum Chordata; class Aves; order Gruiformes; family Aramidae; genus Aramus; species Aramus guarauna. The sequence continues at coordinate 305,065 of VXBL01009715.1, forward strand.
CTGCAGAAGTAAAGCTGTTTTTAAAAACTCAGCTCACAAGCTCCGTCAACCACTGCGCCCAGGCAGGAGTCAGCAATTGCAACTGAAACACAAGCTGGTTCCCGCTTTTATGTAAAACGCTGGGAAACCAAATCCGTCCCTCAGGGAAGCCGTAAGGGTTTGCTGGGCTCGTCCGGAGGCAAATGGCCCGTGGGACCAGCAGCTTCAGGGGTGGCGAAAGCAGCTGCAAGCAGCACTGCTGCTGGAGAAGGAAGGCTTTGAAGTCCCATATTGGCATTTAAAAATATTTTAGCCGTCTCTGGCCCGACACCTTTAGCAGCGTGGGGGCTACAGACGGGTTCCGAGGGCTTTTGTGCAGAGAGGTCCAGAACCGCAGCCAGTCACCTGCTGCCCTCGACCTTCCCCTGCAAACCTCACGCTCACCTACCTTATCACAGTCCAGAAGCTGTTCGGTTAAATGAAACGTTATTTGAAACGGGTTGAGACTCCACAAGCATGACTTTGTGTCGGATTGGGAAATGCAATAAGATAACCCTCTTGGGATTACATTTCTAGAGAAATAAAGCGAATCATTGCCATTTCCCGCCCCAGGAAAGCCTTTTCCTTTTCCCAGGGTATTTCGGGTCTTTCTCATGGTGTTTTGGAGGATACACTTACATTTAAATTGGAACAAAGCTCATGTAATTTGAGCAGAAATTACCCTCCCGGAGCCTGCTGAGTTTTGCAGGAGGCTTTGCTGGTCAATAGGCTTTAAGCGCACAACGGCACCGTAATTCACGGGTACGGGCAGAGCCCTCCCTCCTCCACGCAGCCCTTCATCCCTTGCAAACGCACTCAGCAGAAGCTTCCTCTGGGACATATCACCCGAACGAAAACCGATCTGTCGAACAGCCGTGGCCGGACTGTGGCAAACCCGAGCAGGGAATAGGAAAAGCAGTTGCACCTTTCAGGGCTGCCATTAATCCCTTCCCAGAAAGTCGGCGATGCCAGCCGCCCCCCCCCAGCCCTTGTGCCTTTCCCTCCGCCACGGAGACACCACGTCCCTCGGCTCTGTCGGGTAGGTACTCCGGCACCGGCAGGGACCTGCTGCTGGTTTTGCAGGGAGGTCTGAAGATGGACCTTTACGGACATGAGTGTGCTGAACCCGGTGCA
>VXBL01009715.1:306755-319489 GCA_013400195.1 Aramus guarauna
GGGGTGGGATGCAGCCCTGTGCACCACGGTCGAAGCCCAGCGCACGTGCAGACAGCTGCGTGCAGCTGCTCTCCAAACCGCGGTCAGCCCCCCGCGAGGAGGTGTCGGGGCTCAGCCCAAACGGGGAATAAGCTCCCCCGGCGCGTTCCGAGGAGCGTACAGCCCCAGCTGCGGGACGGACGGACACTGCCCAGCCACACGGGCACGGTTCAGCACTGGTGAGGAAACCTCTCTTCATCCTCCCGCTCTGTGTAAAACCATTTCCCTCCTGTAACTATTTTCTGGGGGCAGCAGGGGAAGCAGACAGCCCGACTCATTACAATTAAAGCTCTGTGTTCATTTGAGTGTAAAGCGGCCGGACCTACTGCCTGTTTCCTTTTACTCATCCCGACAAGCAGTGTCTCTCCTTACACAGCAAAGGCACGAGGACAGACGTGCCTGACATCAAGAACATTTAATCAAAACAAGATTCCCTTCTTTTTCTCTTGATGCTGTCTGTGTGGGAGTAGATTCATCAGAAAAGAAGCTGCAACAGCTCATGGAAATGTCACGAAAATGCTGTATTGTGCTGCAAAAATATTAACTTTCTTGCTTTTAAAAAAACAACTGTTATCAAGTGGAAAAGAAAATCCATTCAATTTACAGGCCTATTACAGCAGGACATTATTTGATTACCCAGTTTTAAATGGCATCCTTATACGATGCTTCAGGGAGCATGCAAATCCACCCAGAGCAAGAAATATTCTCATCTAATAAATACCAACCGCAGCAAACAGTTATGTTTACATTTCTTGTCCTAATAACATCCTAAAATAATGCTTTAAAAGATCAGAAAGATAAAAAATTTTGATGATGCAAATCCAGATCTATCTTCAGATTTAAGATTCTTGAATACATCCCTTGCTACAAACATGGAAGAGAGTTTAGGGTTTTTCTTCTTCGCTTGAGTCTCGCTCCTGAAAACTGACCTCTCCAGGTGCCTCCCTGAGCATCGGCGTGACAGGTCGAACCCGGGAGTCTTGGCATGGCAGGAGACAAAGAGAAAAGGCACGTATGTGGGGTTTTGGGATGCCTGGCGGTAACAAGTTTTCTCAAGGGATAAAAGTTTTCTGAGAAGGTTTCTGCTTAAAGGCAAAAAATGTAAAATGTGGAATTAGAAGATAACGAGACGGCTCTGAGGGACAACTCCCCAGTCTGCAATGGCAGCTTTAAACCAGTGTAGCCCGGAACCCTGATAAAGAAAAATATCTTTGCCCCCATGTATTTACATCTTGGACCATTATTAAACAGCCCACAAAAAGCAAAGACAAACAGCAAATAACAACAGCAGCCTGTGTGCTCTCGGCCATCCCCTGCACCGGCACCGCGCCAGGACCTGGGATACAGCCCTGGGTTTGGCGGCTGTGGGAGTGCTAGGCTTCCCTTCGAGGGGAAAAGAATTGATTTTAAGGAATGAAAAAGGGAAAATAAAGAGAAGGAACATGAGCACAGGCTTTTTGAAAGCTCCTGAACACAGAGAACGGGATCAGACGAGGTCCACGGAGATGATCCGAGGGCTGGAGCACCTCGGCCATGGAGACAGGCTGAGAGTTGGGGTGGTTCAGCCAGAAGAAGAGAAGGCTGCGGGGAGACCTTTCAGTACTTAAAGGGGTTTAGAAGAAAGATGGAGACACTTTTTTTCCAGGGCCTGAAGTGATAGGACCAGCGGTAAGTTCTAAACTAAAAGAAAGTAGATTTAAATTGGATATGGGGAAGAAATCCTTCCCTGGGAGGGTGCTGAGGCCCTGGCCCAGGGTGCCCAGAGAAGCTGTGGCTGCCCCTGGCTCCCTGGCAGTGTTCAAGGCCAGGTTGGATGGGGCTTTGGGCAACCTGGGCTAGTGGAGGGTGTCCCTGCCCATGGCAGGGTGGCACTGGGTGGGCTGGGAGGTCCCTTCCCACCCAGTCTGGGATTCCGTGCTCTTTTCTCAATGCTCCCCCTCGTGGGAAAACACTTCCAAAACACTTCCTAGCTCTGCTCATTTCCTTCTCTTCTATATGAAGTGTTATTCTCTTTTAAACTGACTTCGTGCAGACTTGCCGACGTTGCCTCGAAGCCATTTTGGATACGATGCGTGACGGCAAGTCGTACGGCGCAATAAAGGACAACAGAAGTTGCAAGGAACAGTACAAGCACCACAGTACATCAAGATTGAGCAATTCAAAGGGTTTTTGAAGAAGGGTTGTGTTAGAAGCACTGGGCTGATGATAAGTAACTGCACAGAATAAATCCTTTATATTGAACTGCTAATTGCATTTACTGAAACTATCATTTTCAGTGGTTACCATCTAACTAGTTTATTAAAGAATAAACAGTGGGGAAGAAAGCCATTGCTCTTGTTCTATACTTATGTTTCAATGGCATGGCACAGCAAAACTGGGAACCTTACCGTGAAAATATCTCCACCTGCTTTTCATAGAAAATAAATTATTTTACAGAAGTAGTTACCATCTAATGAGTTTTACCAGCGGAAAAAACCCCACCCACCCACCAGCAGCAGAGAACCTTCCAAAACACTTCTTTTAGTATACTTCATGACAGACCATTCCAGCAGGAGTCTAAATGCACAGGTTTTAGGGTTTGCCCAAAGTAGCATTTTTTTAAAACTTGGTCCACAGGTTCTTTATTTATTTTGGAAACTACCAAGTTTTTAGTTTTCCATGCAAACATCCAGTAGCCGATTCCCTTTGCATTCTGCTGTATACCCGAGGTAGCGCACGTTAAGTGTCCCCCATTTAAGCTTACATCTAATTACACTTTACAGAAGCATCTGTAGAAGGTGCTGCCTAAGGACAATCATACTTCCCTCGAGCTAAATTCAAGGTGAGCAATGAGGGCACAGAGGCTTTTGAACTTTAAGTAAAATTGAATTGAAGCCAAGTAACTGAAGTTAGGAAAGTCATTTTCCCCACATACGCTAGAACTGACAGTTCTGCAGCTGTGCAGTAACATATGGACAAAGGGCATTGGTCCCCTTCCCCCTTTTATTTTTTTTTCAGATAGCCTTGGCACGGCTGAGATGGGTGTCAGTACACTGTTTTACAGAGGGAAAAGTTCCCCCCGCTGTTTATAATGCGCAGCCTAGCTGGAGTCCATTCAATCATTCCATGCCTTCAGGAAAGCTTTATCTGGCTGATTATTAAAATGGTTACAAATCCCTGAAATCCCAACAGATGTTTGCGCTGAACTCCAAGGATTTCTCACCATTTAACCAAACACAAGCCCACTGGAGTCATCACTGTTTCACGGAGGAACGGCTCCTTACATCTCCCGTGAACCACTGCAGGGGATAACTACTGCACTGAGCAGATAACACACCCCTGGGACACTCGAAGAGTTTGTGGGTGCCGTGGGGCATGAGATGGGCGGCACCAGCCTCTCCCCCCGCACATACATTTACCACTGAGGCCCTCCTGCGGCTGCACGGCAGATGTGAAACATCCCTGCCCCTGGGAGGACAGCAGAGTGAGAAACATCTGCCTCATTCTTCAGGGAAAGGTAAATCCATGGTCAAATCCACAGCTGCAAGGAAAGTAATCCGAGGGAACTGCTCCAGTGAGAAAACATGGGACAGCTGGCAACCCTGCGGACATCCCAGATAAGATTAGTGAGGGAGCAGCAAAAGAAAGAGGACAGAGGGGACCGCAGGGATGAAGGGCGGTGGGATTCTTTCACCTTCCACGCTGCAGGTGAGTCATACAAAAAACCCAGGATCAAACTGGCCAAATCTTGGCCATAGGAAACCTTTACCCCAGGGTAATTACAAAGCAAAGCCTGCAGAATCAGAAACGTGTACTTACAGAGGAAAAAAAAAAAAAGCAAATATTTAGCAGGAATAGTGTCCCAGTTAAAAATCTACCTTGTACCACTCCAGTACCTTGGTTCCAAATTCTCTTTCTGAATTCATTTCAGCTTTAATGTGTTATCAACAACGAAGAAGTTGAATGAAATATTTCCTTCTCTAACAGAAATCTAAACCTAAGCTTAAAGGAAAAAAAAAATTTTAAAAATGTGTGACCTCAGAAAGCAGCATTTCAGTACAAGAATCTGTTTTATTTTTACAGTGCAGTGATTGAAACAAGGTAGAAATTTAACTTGCAAAACTGAATTTATATCACAATGTCTATCAGAAGGCCATACATACGCGTTGTTTTGTTTTTAATCATAAAATATTTCTCTGGACACCAGAAATTACAAACTCTTAACACTATACACTTCACTTTATTTTAGAGACTAATTCATCATAATTTAAATCTATCTTATAAACAATTTCTTTTAAAAAACATGTGGCAGATAAAAAGAACTCAAGTATTAAACTCAAGGCCTTGATTATTATTATTTTCTTTTTTTTTTTAAACAAAGATATTTTAAGAAATGTATCAAAATGATAACTCTGTGGGCATTACAGCTACTAGTCAGGCTCTGCAACACACTGCTCCACAATTTCACGCAAGTTTGGATTCTCCATCGCAGCTGCTACTCTCTCTTTGTCATTGATTTGCTTGTTGACTGCAAAATATGACATGAAAAGTAAAGTCAGAAGCAGTTTTCAGGGGGACTTTACACACACTGCAATGTGAATCAATCATAGTGCAGCAAAATTTTTCCATACCTAGGGAACGGCCAGCTCAAAGACTGAGAAAGTGCTGCTGTACAGTAACAGGACATTGCGTCAACTTTCTTTTCAATTTTCTTTCTATGTGGAAAATATTATTTGCCTAATATCCAAAACCCGACAGTATTTGTACAATAGCCGATAAAGCACTGTACAGGCAGACATTTAAGTTGCATGGCCTAGAGTAATGTTGTGCCAGACACAGCAGAAGGACGACAAGACAAGAAGAATGTGAGGGTGCTCAAGAGCCAGGAGTCAAAGGACAGAGGATTAATAGGAAATTGGGAACAAAACGCATGAAAGCTCAGTCACAAAAAAACAACCATCAGAAACCAAACACTTTTGTTACTTTTCTAGTTTAGGAACAGACTGCAAGATGATTTTAAGACACGTCATTAGCACAAGTGTGAAATTTGTGACAAATCAGTAGTCCAAGTTCTCCAGGTTCAATTTCTAGTAATTTCCTCAAAAGACCTGATCTTCCCCATACGAAGATATCTAATGCTTAAGAACAAGCCTGGGACATTGCCTGGACAAAGGCTCACAGCTGTTTAAGCCAGTGATTGCCTATAGCTCTGAAAGAATTTTGATGTCCTGCAAGCTTTATTTTAAACGTTGACTGAAAACATGTATTTTTGTTATGATGTTAAGATCAACCAGTCATGAAGTTCTTCATGTTAATTATTCAGCAGCACAGTAGCAACTTCTCTTGTTATAAACACAACTCAACACCTGCAAGAACTGTGGGGTTTTTTGTTGACTTAAAAAACCCTAAACAACAACAAGCATACCTTCACAGTACCAACACAGATTTTGAAACAGCCTCAACCACATGTTTAATGTTAAAGCTTTAACAGTGTATTCCTTTCTGAGAAGGATAGCAAGGTAGGGGAAGAAAAGGACTTCTCAGAAGAACACAAACACACAGTCTGAAGCTGCAAGCATTCATAAGCTCTACTTACTGTCTTCTTCAGTGGAATGTGTACCTTCAGATATGTAGATTTCCAGCTAGAGGAGAGATCGTTAGTGTTAGATGCATACATCAACAGTTGAATATATTCATTACTGGCAGAAAAAAGTTGTACAGTACACATACAATGCATGGAATTCAGTCTTCTAAAAGTGTTCACAGCCAACAAAAGGGGATCAATGACAAGAGCTGATCTCGGACTTCACTGCAACACTACCACAAGACAATCTCCTCCTCCCCTGTTGCAGAGAGGCCCCAATAATCTTTCTTCAAAATTGTGGAGGCATTCATTCCTCACTAATATCAACTGCTCTTGTGAAAAAGTAATTGCAGTTAGGCTACTGGAAACAGAACTGGCACTCCTTTCCCAACAAGTCCTCTGCAGGCCACAATTCAGGAACAATTTGTTTAAAAGCCACCAGAATTGCAAGTGTCACTTTCACAAGGTAAGCCCTCTTGAAAAGACATCCTTAGGAAGAGATTCTTAATAAGATATTCCCAATAAGCTTTGCTCAATGATGAGAATCACAGATACTCTATTTGAAAATGGTAGTGTAATGCAGTATCTATTTCCTGCATAGGAACAGACTGTAAGACTAGAATCTAACCAGACCTAAATCACCTCGATGCATTTAACAGGCCTGGGAAAACCACCATTATTTATGCCTCACACGCATTGAACTGCAAGGAGATCTCATAAACCTGCTGTACCAAAGGAACACCAAGTAAACAAATCCGATGCCTTTTATCTTACCTCGCTGAAGCTAAGCCTATTTCTTACCACGTGTCCAGCACAACAAATCACTGTCTACCTAATTTCCTAGAAATGCAAGTCTCACTTTACACTGTTTAACTGGAAAGATGAAGCTAGCAATTATAAAAACAAGACAACACCAGAAAACCTAAGCTAATGAATTTATATTTTATATTATTTCGGGCAAGTTTCTAAAGGACTATAAAAGACAATGTCTGTCATTAAACATCTACTCTTAGTTCCTGCCAAGACTCAGGCAGTTTTCTTTAAGGATATATTAACCCCATTTCCTATATGGTTTCTTACGCTCCAGCAGCACAGCCAGGGCTGGCTCCTTTTAGGGACAGTGTGTGGACCAGGGTGAGGACCACAGCACCCATACAACAGTTCCTAAGACACAGGTCACCAAGAGAGTCATTCCCTCAATGCAGTTCTGCAGTTCAATTCAGTTTTGAATTCTGCAGTTCTTCTAAACTCTAATGAACCTGTTCTGAAGTTTTTACTTCCTAGACGATGCCTACATAAAGTCGTGGAACTCCCTTTGACCGGTTTCTGACCACAGAGCAGTTCTCTTGCTTTCAGGGCTGCTCGCTCACTGAGGGTTGGTCCACTGGAGACAACTTTCAGATACTCCATACGGAACAGCAGAGTCGTAACTACTCATATTTATTTATGATGCTTAGATATCTTCAAATATTGCAGAAGGCCAAACTAATTTTCCCCAAGGCAAGAGTATGACTGTGAATCTTTGTACACTGGATTTGGAAACACCCTCTCTGCCACCTGGCAGGAGTCCGAATGACAGCTGGTGAGGAAATCCCTCAAAACGCAGCGTGTTTCAGAAGTGCAGCAATAAAGGGTCTTTTGCGAAGGAAAGGAAGAACCGCAGTTATGCACCAATCCCTTCAGGTGCTACACTATGCTGCCACGCACACTCCCTCCCGTGGCAAAGCACAAGCTTTAAGAAGACCCCATCCCTAACCAGAGCTTGCCAGTTACTTGGTCCTGCAGCACACGCTCTGTTAAAGAGAACTTGGTGTACATTTATGAAGTTTAAAGCAAGTTCCAGACCAGATACTTTACCTTATGTCTAAAAGGCAAACATCTCTGAAGTTTTATTCTTAAACAGAGGCCTGTTTAAACAAAACAGATAAGAGATTTTCTTGTAAAATTCAAGGTTTGAGGCGCATTTTCAGAGAATCCATATTTAACAATCAAAACCCACTGGTATAATCAACAACCTTCTCCTTTTGCATTCTGAGCAGCACAAGCTGCAGAGGAGACTAAATAACTTGTGGTTTGACCCTTCAGATGTAGCTTCTCGGTTAAGCTCATACCTGCCTGACACGCTTAGGAGGTCTCTGGTCTCTAAACACCTCCTAGAAACACTAAATACAGACACATTCCTCCATTTCCAGCTTTCTTCAATATTTCTGGTAGAGCTTCCTGGCTGACACTGTGGCTGCATCTGTACTGAGAAAAACGCTTCTTTTGTTTTCTAACATTTGTTAAAAAAATTCAACATAAATTGTTTGAAGAACCCAAACCTGCAATAACCTGGGGGCCATTCAAGCTCATAACTCTTTAATGTCATAACTATTTAATGTCTAACACGGCGACTGAGCAGAGGAAGCGTTGTGGTTCATCTTTGGGACTGAGATCCGAGTTTGGGGACACCCCTACCACTAGCCCCTGGCAGTTTCCCCACAAGGCAGGCTTTGCGATGAGCTACGCGTGGACAAAGCCAAGCACAGCCCCAGGCTGTCCTCAGGCTCAGCCAGTGGTAACAGCAAGAGGAAATACTCCCCAGAAGAACCACCAGCTTAGAGCACTCTGTACACATAAGGAAGGCTGGAAAACCCCTGTTTCCTGCCTACATTCTTACATACACTACCCAGCTATTTCAAAGAGTTACCATAACCCTTTCCGGTAGCACCATGAGGAACTGTGCTTCAGAGGTCACCCAATACTGATAACGACTGCACCATCAAGCGGACATCAAAGGCCTGGCTGACGTTTCAGTGCAGAGAACGTGATTGGCACAAAGTTTAAGAGTTGACGCGTACATTATCGATCCTCAGGTCTGAGCCTGAGCCCACTGACATTCATAGCTAGGTCAAACTATAAGTAAATTATTACTGTTCAGCATGCTAATGCTTTACTATCTATACTTTACTTTCTACATAAAGCTGCAAAGGTTTATTTGGGCATAAATACATGTACTTCTTCATCAAAGACTTATTTTCCCTTAAATCTTCAAAATAGACTGAGAAATCTTAAATTCGTATATAATGGTAAGAGTTGCTAACCTTGGTGCATTTAAACAAATAATTTCAGACAACTCATCTGAAAAATCACATCTGAGATCTTACCACAAATATTAAGGAAGAAAAAAGCAAAATAGGTCGGTGTAGATTCTCATTCAACTTAATTGCTTTCAAATTCCTAACAACCTAGAACTCTGTATTTGGTATTCTTGGATTGCACTTTTGTATGCGTGTGGGAATGGAGCCCATACGGTAAGGGAAAGATAAAGGAAACAGTTATAAAGTTGATTGTTTTGTTTTAATTTAAGAGCTGACAAATTCTCAATTTAACATTACTAAAATAATTTGGAAAATATAAAGAAGGAATTCTGTACCACTTCCCAGTAGAGTTTTGAGAGCTTCTCTTTGGAGAGTTTCCCTAACTTGATAAAAACAGATAGGTGTCCCCACATTTCTTGTGGGTTTTGTTTGTTTGTATTGCTAGGCGGGTTCTCAGGATGAAATTCCTGGTCAAACTGCTGGCAAAGCAATGCTGAGTTTTAACGAGGACTGATGTTATTCAGACAACCTAAAATTAACTTTACGCTCATTGTTATAGATTAAATGAAACAGAAATCTTACCAATGAGAGTAGCCAAAGAGCAATGAGGTACTGTTGGTGTAAACCTGATGATAACCAGATACTCATCTTCACCTATCTCATGTACTTCAACACAGCTTTCTGTTACCACTTCCAGTTCTTCTAAAGTATTAGGTTTCTCCGGGTCCCGGATAGTACGAATTATATCTAAAGCAGAAGACAAGTGACGAACAATAAAGTAACTGTCCTGCATTTAATAAAAGTACTTTTATTAGAAACTATCTTCCCAGCATTATTTTGCTCCTCCTCCAAAAAGGCAGAGCTGTAAATGTAAGTGATACATTATCTTGCAAGTTGCTTCAGAACTGGGGAAACAGAGGTATTTGTTGTTCACCGTGCACGTATTTTTCACATTCCAGTTCTAAACTTGCTATTATTTTTACAGTCCCATCATAATAAATAGAAATCAACACATGCCTCTTAAAGAATATATATTACCTTCAGAACTACAGTCATACAGTATTAGCCTACCCAAAAGACATACATAGAGGGAGTATTTCAGACAGGTTTGCTTGCCTTTCAGGTTTTTCAAAATCGAACTTATTAAGAAGACAAGTCAGATTTCCTTCTCATCATCTTCTCTCCACTTCCCAGCCTAGGCCTCACAGATGAGATTTTGAAGCCCTTTTAAGGAAAGCCCATACAAAAACAATGCCCTAATCCATATTTACCTGCAACAATGGTCACTTCAATAGCTTGTAAAATGTGGGGATCAACTAGGTCTCATATACCTGTATAGAAAACGCTAAGCAGCATTGCCTTTATAGAAGCAATGTGTTCTGGATTAGCTTAAGGAGGTTTCATCATAAAATGAAACAGAACTACAGTTATTGTTGCTTTTCCATAGAGCAAAAGGTTTTAAAGCAGTATTCAAAAGTATTTGATTATAGGACAGCAAAAAAATAATGCAGAAGAAAGTATATGAATTCAGTAAATTTCCTAAGAGCCTGAAAAAAGTCTCTGCATTTCCACATGTTTGCTGAGTAATGTTTGCAGAGGAAAGGCAATGAGATCTCCAGCCTATTCCTGTCTGCGCCATGTACACGGAATAACTTAAAGAAACACTAATTTTGACAGCGAAGGCCAAACCTAGGAAGTTCCCAGCTGTCACCTCTCACTTGTATCTGCCTTGTATGCAGTTATTTGCTCCTTAGAAATGCAAGTACAAGCATTTCTGGTTTAATAGGGTACCTAAAGGCATACAGGCTAAAATCAGTTTAAAAAAAACAAACAGGTTAACAACAACAACACCACAAAACAACAAAAAAAACCCAAAAAAAACCCAAAAAACAAACAAACAAAAACAAACAAACAAACAAACAAAAAAAAAAGAAAGAGGGGGTATTTTTTGCTAGTCGTAGTGATTTTCCTTTCAGCATAGGCCTACCAATAGCTCTACTCAATAGCTAACTGCACTGCTAAAGCCAGCGTGACACCAGCCTTCACTACGGCCAATGACTTCCGTCTGTCTTCAGGTACAGAGAGACCCACCCAGCTCGAGAGCTGCCGAGCCGCGCGCAGTGCGTTCCTGCCGTTGAGCTGATAGGGCCAGCCCCTCGGCAGGGACCACAGGCCGAGTACAACATGGCACTAATACTGCTGCGTTACTTCCAGGCAGGAAGGAAGCAGGCAGCCAGCGGGCAGGAACGGTTCATGTCTGTCTGGACTCCATCCATCGGAGAAGGATGTGCCTGAAGTCAGAGATGAACCCTAACCTGTGAGCAAGGAAGAGACTTGTATTCGTACAGATGTATAAGCTTTCACTCCTGGTACTCACCTCACCTTCTCAGAACCTGTCACCTTCCTGCAAGGGCTGCTCAAATGGCTCTCAAGACCCAGGTAATCCTTCCGGCAGGGCTGGGAAGCACTTGCTTTCCAAACTCAGTTGTCATCACTCATACCGCAAAACAAAACTTGGGATGAATGAGAGAACTGAGCCCTGTCCCTGACTTCCAGGGAAGCAGACAATTGCTTGAATCATTCTGAAGCCCCCAGCCTGTTTCTCTGTCTACATCAGAAGGATGTGATGCTGCCTAATGACAAACCTGGGAGACACGGCTGATGTGACAAGGCTATTTGTTCTGTGGTCCCAAAGAATGGATAACTGTCCCCTCAACTACATTAAGGATCATGACGGTAACAAGCAAACTGTCTAGCTTTATTAGTATGTTTACCAGCAAACAGATTACTAGTCTCATTTGTCAGACCAATAAAAAGTACTTTCACCTCTTTTTCCATTGTTCTGGCTCTAGTATCAATTTTACGCTTAAATTCTTAGCTACCTACTGAAATCCAGCCAAACCAGAAATTACTTCACATATAGATACAACATAAGTATCTTTCCACACACATTTCCTTGTAATTTCTGATACTTTTTTTCCTTTGTTTTTAAATTTTATCCTCTTTCTATGTGAAAAGGCCCAAGAGGAAATCAATTACTTCACCAAGCAGCGAGAGGGACACTGAAATTGATTTAGTTCAGCAGTACCTCATGGATGCCTCTGGTCTTTTAAATCTAAATTTTACACAGACAGATGCTTTAGTTCTGCAAAGATCATGCACAGGGCTATGCTTGTGAAATCTGAAATCAGCAGGATGACTTACATGCCCAAGGTTCATAACTGTAGTTTTTACTTAGAACCACCGATGTTTTAAAGTACCTAGATTTTAACATCACTCAAGTTTTAAAATTGAGTTTGTTTGACATCGTTTCCTTTTATTCCTTTTAGCTAAAACTGTACAGTCCTGCATAAAATCCTCAGGCTACTCCTAATTGCCTACAAAATAACAGTGGCTTGAAGCCTGACAATGTTTTTTGAATCCTCTAAAGATTCTACACGCAGCATTTTTGTAAAATATGGAGAGATTTCACCTCTGGAAAACTCAGTCGTTCAGTAACAGAAGCTTCCACTTCGCTGGAGTATCTGGCTGACCTTTCTGGAATTACTTGCCTTTCCAGGTGTGTCCAGCTCCTCTTCAGTCTCAGGTGATGAAACACTGAGGTAGTTGGTACCTTAGCAGCAACTCCCCCCCGCGCAGGGGCTGAGCCGGCCCAGCAGCAGCGCAGCCCCTTCCCACAGACGCAGGGGCTGAGGCAGCAGCATTGCCCACCGCTCCGGCGGTGCGTTAAGACAGTGGTCTTGGCGCACACCTTGCTCAGGGTCCTTACAGCCACCACAGCAGCTGCTCCGTCCCAAGGTCACAGCATCCAGCCCACCTCCAGACACGGCCCGGGGCTGGCGGTGCGGGTGGGGAAGGTCGCAGGCACCCAAGGCAGGCCCTCACCCTTCCCGGGCTCTGGGCACCCCAAGGGCAACCCCTGCCCGCCCCACATCCCTGGCAGTGACTCCAGTTCTCAAGCAAATATACTTCCTCCACGCCCCTCCTCAAGAGCAGCCACCTCCACTCCAGCCCCTCAGGGACCCCGCAGGGACCCGCAGGGGCGCTCCCCC